>VDFB02006854.1:37565-110726 GCA_007258455.2 Sequoia sempervirens | reverse complement strand
AACAACACATGGATGGTTTCTTCGGCCAAACATATTCCTTCTGGTGTGAGGTCATAGCGAATATACATTGTCACACCGACTGGTGGCAGGAGGATGCATATCGGTAAGAGTTGAGGCTTTCAAGGTAATGTCTTGGTGAGTGACCTTCGGTCTCACCGATAACACAATGAGGACTTTGTTGGGATGAAAATTGGATTGTCTCAATGACACACAAGATGGATAAAGTCTTTCGGTAAAACAAAGTGCACTCTGTATGAGGTCTCCCCGATGTCGGTATGTTACAGCAACCCACATAAGATAAAAGAATACATCGGTGAGAGAACCAATTTGTCACAGTGACTCATGATGAATGAAAATTTTTGGTAAAGCAAAGTCTAATCTGTGAGATGTCTCTCTGATATCTTAAAGTTATAGCGAAAAGGATGAAGCAAGGAAGCACATTTCGGTAAGAAAATTTCTTATGTCTCAGCAACTAGGAGATGGCGTTCAGGGTGACTCTCGGTATAATGAAGCATTATCTACATGATGTTTCCTTGACTCCATGAGGTCACAACAAAACACATTAGGACAGGAGGATTTTCTTTGGTTTTGGCATAATAAACATAATGCTACAGCGACATGCAAGAGGCAAAAGGACGCATATTGATGAAACATAACGAGATCAAAACTAGGAAATAATGCACTCGCATTATAACGCGAGCGAGTTATATTTTTCTTTGGGAATCCCTGAGCCTTAGCATTGGTAGTTGCCTTGTAATACCAACCCAGAGGCTTGGAGGGCATTCCCAATGACTAGAGACGTGTTTTTGCAAATTCTACAATTTTTTCACATAATCAGGTTCGTGCTCACCATCAGGATTGCATCTGGTTCAATATCGACAAGAGAAAACACATGGGTAATGTTAGGTTCTCTCTTAGCTATCCAACGATGTACTTTTTTTCACTTTTTAACAATGTTAAGCCTTTCATCCAAAATTTCTTTTGTTTGTATGTTTCTTTTTCACCAAAAAGCAGTGTTAGGTCTTTTTTTTCGTTATAATTTTTTTTTTTTTTTAGACTGCAGGAATCGGGTAGCACACTTTATAAATTGTAGTCAAACTTTTTTATGCTGGCGAAGTCAGCCACCGTACCATAGGACGGGAGACCAGAACTCGCACAGAGCCGCCGGAATTACTTAGCAACCGAGCTAATAAATTAACCGTTCATCAAAATTTCAAATAAATTACATTTTAGAAACTAGACTCTATTCTACATTTTTTTTTTTAAATTAAAAAAATCAATAACCTTCAAAAAAATTTAGGGGGAGCATGGCCAAAATTCTGCTTTTCAAGAAGTGCCCACTTAGAAAATTAGTAAAAAATCAAATATTCATTAAAAAATTATCAATTTTTTTTTGCATCAACTAGATACTGTTAGCTAACTTTTGACCATTGCAATTTTAAAAATACTACACAAAATTTCACCGTGCTTAGGTCGTACAAGAGTTGCTATGTTATGTTTTCTGACAAAATAGCACCAATTTTTGTACGTCCCTCTTTTGAACCCCTTAATCTCAACCATTTTCAAAATAAATTAGTAGTTTAGAAAGTAGACTCGGAGCACTTCGATCCTTGTTTTTGTTCCATCTCAAAATTTTGAGTGTAACTATCCTCAATTTCATGTCCAAGGTCAGTATTTCTTGATTTCAAAAAAAAAGTGGCCACTTAAGCCCCTTTTTTGGGAACCATCTTGGTGCACTTACCCTAATATTTTTTTCATTTTTCTTAGCTTCCACCAGAAGACTGGAAAGTTGTTCTAATCTCAACTTAATTATGTCTTTAACCTTCCAAAAAGTCTTCACAATACCATCCCTCTATGCCATAATGACCACAAGTTCAAACTATAAGGAATTGATCCTTTTCTTCTATGCTCCATCCATATCATTAAGAATATCATATGCTTTTCCAATAGAATCCAGCTCAAACTAAATAGTATCAATTTTTTCTTTGTAGTTTCTGATAGTAGTAGGCCACCACAAACAATACTTGTATATACTGTTTACACTCTTGATGCATTTTTTCAATTCATTTATGCTTTCAGTCAATCTCTTATGTGCATTTCCACATCTTTCTTCCATAGCCAGTTGAATTTCATATTTTCCTTTAGTTTCACTGGGTGACAATGCTTTTAGACTGTCTTCAATCTGCTCAATCAGTACTTCCAATAAAACATTTTTCAATTTTCTTAGATTAATATCATTGTGAATTATGTGAATAGTCAAAGCGTTTGTGATCTCATCCTGTTCATATGATGGCCAAGACAACAAAATATCTCCAATCTTCTTCAATCCATTAGATTGCTCATGAATCTTCAATACCTTCTCTTTAATGGGTATGTGCACGATCATGATGGGCCAAAAAGTGGCAATATGATGGGCATGTGTAGGGTATGTGGATGACAACTTTTTTTACCCAAAATTGATGAAACAAAAAGGGTTTTTAAAGGAGATTCTCAGCTTTCCACCAATGTAAATTATGTTTTACTTTGAATTTAATAAATTATTATTATTATTTTTCTATTTGAATTATGACTAAAGTCCTAATTGATAGGCTGATTGACAAACATTTATAGCTTTCAAACAGTATCATATTTTTTTAATCTAAAACATGTGTCACATTCTATGCTTCACATGCTATAAGATTTTTTTTAAAAAAAGTGAATTTCATGAAGTTTTGATGAAGTTAAGGTGGTCATACATATGAGTTTTTATATTTTTAAAAGTTGTAGTAAAAAATTCATAATTATTTATTTACTTGGAAAAAAATTACAAAAAAGTATGCATCACATTGGGACATGAGTCCTCTACTTATATCTAAAATATTATAAAAAAAATATTATCATTTTATTATGGTTAGGGTGGTCAGACAAACATCTACTTCTTATTTTTTCCTTGAAATCTAAGTACTACTACATTGAGATTTTAAATTTTCACCAAATAGATTTTTAAAAAAAAATAAACCTAGTAGTTTAGAAACTACATTCAATTTTCTAATGATTCTATTCTTACATAGTTTTGAAATAATATAGATAACTTATTAAATTTTTTACGTCAAGTTGCCTAACTTTGATTTTTCTAATTTTTTTTCCACTTAAGGGCCTATTTTTTCCATGATGATTCTACACATACCCTAGTGAAATATTCTTCATCATCTGTTGATGCTAGATCAATTGCTTCGGTAATATTCTCTTCCTTTTCTTCTTCCTTCTCCTTAGAATTCAACTTCTTCATTTCCAGAGGAGAGCATGAGATGATTCTTCTTGCTTTTCTCTTACTAAAGGGGGAATATGCTTCAGATACTACAGCCGGATTGGGAACCATGCCAAAGGACCAAACATTTATTTCATTTTCAAAGTATTCTTTACAGATCTTTTCCTTTTCTGTTAGATATTCCAGATAATGGTAGATTTGTTTCCCAACTAGTATAATTGACTTCAACAGAACATTCTTTTTCAATGATAGCAATTTTAGAAAATACATCATCAGACATATGAACAGAGATTCAAAACAGAAAGGGTAATTATCATTCTTTTTCATAGTAATGTTCTACATTAATTGATTCCATAGTAACTCACACAAATTGAAATCCCCATTCTTTTGAACCATTTGATGTGCAACATAAACAACAATCATGGAAGTAGAGCCTTCCCTATTTCTGAAATAGATCTTATATGAAATTCCATATGTCACATACCTTATTATAGGGTTGATTATAGTATGAATCAGAAGTTCCCTTTGATCTCCTAATACCCTAGTTGGAGCATTGTTCTTCATTGAATTCTTCATAGGAATGGGTTGATTATTGCCAAATCCAGTTATTGTTGCAATTGCTTCCTTTGTGATCTCATAGGGTTTGTCAAAGATCATCTAATCATCTTGAATTCAGCTTAGAATAATCCAAACAATGTCCACATCTAAAATATGGAAATTCACTCCAAATTTCTAAACCCTTGTGCCCTAGATTCTTAACCTTTTGTGTTTGCTCAACTAAAAGGGAACCCTCAAGATTTTGAATCTTACCATGGTTAAATTCATCAATTTGTAACTTAATTTTTGTGATTTGTTGCTATGCTGATCAAACACCACCATTTCCTTTGACTCCATTTTTCCTTGTTCTTTGTACTTTCATTTCCTTTAACACCTTATTCCTTGGCTTGCACTATACTCCTTAGCTCGTTCAATGAAAAGAGACCACACAATCATCCTTATTTAACTTGTCACTTTTTAGGGTTTCATAATAAAAGTTAATTTATTGCTTATGACATCATCAACTTCATTCTATCAATACCTCCTCTTCTAATGTTGTCAGATCAATTTTGAGAAACACTGTAAGCCAAGAAGGGCTCCGTAAATTTCCTGATTTACATCTTTTCCATCTGAATTTTCTTCAATGCCTTCAAACTAGAGATTCATATTACTTATCCTTGTTTCATCATACGACTCCTCATTTATCAAGGGTTTGTTATATTCTTCTGTAACTACTCCCCTTGAAGCCATTACTGGGTTGAGCTCTTGAAAAATTTATCTACACCAGATGCAGATACAAGATTATCTTATTTATCCTTGTTCTCAGGTTCTTCCTTCTTTCTCTAGATTTTTGTCATTTCTTTCCTCACTTCTTCAGAATCCACTTTGTTCATCAACATGTTTTTCTGCTTTGGATTAGATTTATTTCCAACTTTTCTCCTATAAACTTTTAAGATATGTCCTAGTTTGTTGTAAATGTAGCACTTAACATATCCAAGGTCAAATGAATTTGCTTTTATCTTCATCCTACACTGATTAGTTGTGTTCCCAAAGATATTGCATGTGTAATAGTAGCCTTGAAAAGATTGAATCCTTCTATTTGTATCAAATATGTTCATCATCATTTGACTTCTACATCTGGTAGCTCTATGTCCAAACTTGTTGCACACATAACATTTCTCAGCAAAGAATCCAACATTCATATTTATTTTATTCTAGTTCATGTTACTTCTGCATTATGTTGCTCTATGTCCAAATTTATTGCATGAGAAATAAAATCCATTAAAATATTAGTACCTTTGAGCATTAGGCTACTGAGTGTGTATCCTTCTGGTATTGATTCTTTAATGGTAAGTGTTGCCTTGAAATTTCCTTTAATTATTTATTTTGTTGAAAACTAGTTTAGTGCTTTGTACTTCTTCAAATCCAAGACCACCTTTATCCTTTAGAAGTTTTTGAGATGAAATCAACTCATCAAGAATTGTAGAGCTTTTCTTGAACCTTTCTTCATGAGCTTTCGCTTTTTCTAGATCAGCCATTAAAGTTACTACTTCTTGAACATTCAAGCATATCACATTTTTCTGTCTTCTAATTGATAGTCTTTTTCATTCTTTCTTCCTCTATCTTTCTTTGTTCAATTTCCAATTTCATATTTCCTTCCATCCTTTTGCTTTCTTCAAGTTCCATTCTTAGATTCTTAATAGTCTCCTTTGCTTCTTTTAGTTCCTAGTTAACCTCTTTATGCTTCAACTTGAATTTTTGGATCTAATTCCTTAGTTTCTAAATGCATTCATCTGCTTGCTTGAAATTTTCTTTTAGATATTCACTTTCAGACTCTATAACCTTTGTTCTTACTTCTTTACCCAAGTTAGATCCCTTCATTATTTAATTCAACCTATCAAGATCTCCTTCGAGCTATTCAACTCATTCCAAAGGACCAAGCTCTAATGCCAATTGTTGAATAGGACAACTAAGAGGGGGAGTGAATCATTTGTCACAAATTTTAACCTTTAATTCAATCATCAGAACTAATACATGGAACTGCTTCAATGATTAATCATAAAACATCAATGTAGAAACTCAAATCCAACACATAAACACAACAACACCAGATTTATGTGGAAAACCCAATAAGGGAAAAACCATGGTGAGGATTAACTCACACTATAGAGAATATCAAAACTGATTACAAAAAGGCTCACTACCTAAGATAAGGTTCACTTCTTGAGACAAGGAATCCTTGTCAAAGATAAGGACTCACTGATCATAGGGTTACAACCTAGAGATACAAAAGATGGCTCACTGCTAGAGTACAAAAGTTAAGGCTCATTGCCAAAAGATTGAATTGATAGAATACACCTTCAATGTGCAAGGTTTAGTTCCACTGAAGCTTAGAGTATGAAGTACTACTACACACAGTAATTGCTCAACAAAACTATACTGATCACAACTGATAAAGCATTTAGGTTCTTACACTTTTCTTCTCTTTCACACACACACACACACACACACACACTTCTCCTTCTTGCTCTTTCTCATTCCTCCTCTATTCATTCCTCAAAACATCTTATATATATACAAGCATATCTTAATCATCAATTAGGTCGGCACCATATATGATTTAAGCATTGTACCAAGTTGGCTAACATCCATAAAGGATAACTAGTCTTTGTAATATATTGTATACACTAAGTCAGCCAAGATCTTTGAATATCAAAATCATAGCTTATCTTACGGTAGAAAACCAGACATTAATAATTAAGACACAGGACCAATCATATCAGACCAAATATAATGATCATCTTCAATAGAAAATAGCTTCTATTAACTATCTCATTCATTTAGTATTGTGTTTACATTAATGACAACCTACTGCCATTAATGAAAACCATTAGATGCAATCCAATTTCTAACATATTGGAACTATATTTTCTAATTATTTTATTCCTATATCTTTGTTGTTTGTTGTTCTTTTTTATGTTGATTTTTTTAGTGTTGTCCTTGGCACCAGTTATGTTGTTTCTTTGTTTATCTGTTAGAACACAATGATATACTAAGAGGGGGGTAAATCAATATACCCACAAAATTGTCTAATTCAATTTTATCAACCAAACTTCTTAATTCCTTAACCAAATAAAGTAACCAATGTAAATCAAAAACATAAGAGCACAATCATAACACCATATTTATATGGAAACCTTATAAGGGAAAAAGCACAGTGAGCAAGTTGCTTGGAGCTACTATGCAAATCCAGCCTCACAAATGAAAATTAAAATTTACAATAAGTTTTATGGCTTCAACCAAAGGAATTTCACAACTCCCTATAAACAAAAACACTTACAAAATGAGGCTACAACCTCTATACACAATACTTGATATAACCTCTCGATCAATCACCATTGCAACACTCTTTTTCCTTCAGCTTGCTACTTTTGGCACTCTACTTAATAACCTTTGCTTCCTTCAACTCAATACTTTTGGCACTCTTATTCACTTCACACAAATTTTTCTTCCTTTGACTCATTTCCTTCAACACAATTCCTTACTTCTTCACATACACACTCACTCTCTACTACCTTCAACACACTGCTTTCGACATACTACACATTACATTTCCTTTAGCTCACTTCTTTTGACACATCTCACATATTTTCATATCAAACACATCAAACACCTTTGATCACACACTTGATCTTCCATTTATATCTTCCACAAGCTTCAAAAAATTTCTCCTTGTCGGTGAAGCTAAAACGTGTGACATGAAACGTGCAAGTACAATTAATATGTCGACTTCAAAATATTTGCTAGAAAAGGGAATCAAATGTTGTCCAAACGAAGAGATAAGTAACATCTATTTTACCTTTGTATACAACCCCACATTGGTGCACTATAAAAACTTGGCACAAAGGCTTCAACATTCTAAGTCAACCCAACAAACTCTTAACCTTTCGTGCATTAACTCCAAACCAAAGGTGGTACTGAAGAGATCAAAAAATAATAAGCATATCTCTTTACAAGCATTATATGATATTCAAAAACATTCTCATGCACTTCCTTCACAACTTCATGTTACTTTATGTTGGCACAAGCAAACATACACTGACCCCAATATCTCTTGCAAACCCAAAAAAACATGGTCTTGAGATAGAACATTGAAACCCCAACTTGCAGTACACCACAACACCTAAATATTGAAATGAGAAAATAGATAGAAAATTTGAACTCATCCTCCAAACCACAAGACCACATGTTCAAAAGTGGAGAAATACAGGGCATTCCTCTAAACCTTCTTGATTGCAACAACACAATCTTCACTTTGTTGTCTCTGGAAACTTTTGTGGTAACTTTCATCCACTAAAAATAGGAACATACATGCTTCATACTTTTCTTCGTCAAACTTCCAAACCATAAGGCTATATCTTCAAATTCAGAGGAATACGGAGCATTCTCTGGACCTTTTCAGTACAACTTCCTGAGCCACTAACTGCATTGAAACCTTTCATACATTCTTTCATATCATATGCAATGTTTTACATCAAGAGAAAAAGAATAAAATTATTCTCAACATTATAGACCATAATTACAACATTCTTCATCAACTTGATGAAACCACAACTTCACAACAATTTTGAACATCACATAGATTGCATCACATGCAACCTTCCACAAAACCACTCTATTGACATAAATGACAACACCTACAACAATCTCCATTTTGTTGATATCAATGAAAATAGCTACAACAACCTGCAACATCATCTTGTTAAAATATATGTTTTAATGATTTGAGATGCTCTTGTATTGGGTTTAGGGCCCTTCCCCTACTCAACCAATCAAAAACATAAATTACTCCATATGTTAAGTATGAAATATTTCTTATAAAGAGGAATATATTAAAATAATTTTTAAAGTATTACTTGAATACCAACTAGCATAGTCCTAATGAAAATATAACAAATGTATATTAATAAATAAAATTTTCTTGAAATATATAATAGAACAAAAGGAAATAATTCAAATACATCCCATAAGGAATAGTTTATATTGATTCGTTAAAATAAAGAGGGTAAATAGTATACATAGAAATTTCTAATATAGCTTAGTATCTTCTTCAATTACAATTTATAGTCTCTTACACAGTTTTTTAGAATTATTCTAATAATATTAAAAATTGCATGTTTCTATTTTATCAAAGAATGGCTATGCTCATCTCATGGATAATAGACATTTGTCACTTCTTTTTATGATATTGAGTTTGTTAAGAAGTTGTTTCTAATAAACATTATCCCAACTTACCCAATTTTCAAGGAATAATAACTATTACCCCTTGGTTGCAATTGTATCCTCCATAGTAGCAAACCACACACTTTATCCTAACATAACAAATATAAAATCTCTCAAAGTCATTTTAAAGATATTTGTTAACATGAGAATGTGGCAATGAGCTTTGGGTGACTACCTTCATGCTTTAAGGATCATTAACTTAGATAAAGGTTGAGGATCTTATAAATCTAAGCACAAGGATCAAATTCATCAACCAATGAACATAAGATGGATTTTATACAACCATGAGGTAGGGTTTAGAGACTTCACAACCTTGGGCCATGTTTATGACCACTCACCCTTAGGGATGAAGCTAGAGATATTGGAGAAAAAGAATCATAACACCATATAAAGAAATATATTATCTCTAAATTTGTAAATGACCTAAAATATACTTAGCATAAATTAATGTGATTTCTAGACCATCCCATCTCATAATAGTGAAAACCACTCAGAGAACTTTCTATTTAGATAAAGAACACTATGAAAAATGAACAACTCTTCATCTCTTATTTAGCTCAATATTTTTTAATCATTACCATCTTCAAGAGTATACACTTTTGATAAAACCTTTGGATATGTCATGCCCAAAATTTTCATCATGAAAACCCATCTCATTTTCCTTAAGGTAAAACATATGAGTCCATTATTATCATTACAAATGAATACCTTATTTTTTTCATATCACCAACAAGGTTTCAAATAAAACAACAAGAAGAAAATCTCAACAAAATTTACTTTCATTACTTAAACTTTTCCTATTACATTTGATACATAAAAATGTCTAAAATAATATGCCTATGCATAAGACTTGCTCCTTTTCCATTTTACAACAAAATACTATCCCTCAATATTACAAATAATATTTACAAGTACAATGAATAACACATAAATGAATAAGGCGTGGTCTCCACCCTATCATAAATGGCATTGTGAAGCCTCATAGGGTTCTAGCCATTCCCTCGAGCAAGAAGATAACTACCAAATGTTCTTCCAGTATGGAAACTAAACAAAATAACATCCACAATTTTCTATCTATCTATTTCACCCAACATACTCTCAATCCACATACTATAATAACCCATTCAAAATTATTAATTAATTAATATTATTGTAAATGACACATGAATATACTCCAAATTAAAAAGACATAACTAGTGGATAAAGTCAATCATAGCTACACATATCCATTTTAAATGAGTCAAAGATGCATATATTCAATTCAAGAGTCAAATTACAATATCAGGTTTGACTTGGCTCCTAAGGCCTCAAAGTCATTACATTGTAAATTTTCCATCAAGTATACGAATGTATTACATCAAGTTACATCATAGACTATAATAGTCTTGTGAACAACTAAGGTTCTTCTTGGATGCTCGCCTCCACTAGTGGACGAGAACATGGTTGAAGTGCTTTATTGCCCAACCATGAAGCTTACGCTTCCTCAGTATTCTTTTGACTTGAAGAATGCTCAAACCTACATGAAAAGTTTAGCAAGAGAACAATCTGCAAGGTAGAATCTGGTGTGTGCCCATACATCAGCATGCAATTTCTATTTAAAAGTTAGAAAAGAAATTGCAAGATCTATGCTAGGAATGGTAGAGAGTGAAATCACAGAGTTCATACATGCATAATGAACTATATTGCTTTGCCAAGCATAATGAATGTGTTGCAACAACAACAAACAATAGGATATGGTAAAGCAAACCAATACTCTCTAAACTCCATTTCAGCACCTGTCCTAGAAGGTAACTTTCTACTATACATCTCATAATAGCTATCTACCCTCTAGCAACACCTACCCATAGGTGCTCTAGTCAACTAAGGTATCATTGTTTTGTTCAAGTATTTAAAATATTATTTCACAAATGTCTTCAAAAGAAGAATTGGAATACTAATTTACTCTCTAAACAGAAATCAAATTTATGATTCATAGAGTAATTCAACAATCAATCATATCATTCTTATGACTATTTTTTACTTTTCATCATAGCATTTTCCTTTTATAAATGTACTAAAAACAAAAGAAGGTATGTCACAAGTATGTGTATGTACATAGATGAAGTCTATGTGCATACACATATATGTGCCTACTAATGTTAAAGTTTGTGCATACATTCTAAAATAATCATTAATTTAGATTGCAATCTTAAAATTGTATTCCATTTTATGTTTCTTCATCAAAATAAAGAATCAAAACAAGTCTATGCTAACAATTTCACACATACTATTATTGCATTCTTATAACTGTGATATTCTAACATTATTGTTTACATAAGAACTATAGACACGTAAAATGTATTGATTGGCATTACACACTTGATCTCGATTAACTATCACCATTTTATCCTTAATCATCCCTCAGTCTAACCATTTAATCGAATACCCTTATTGGATTAAAGTCATCAATTTTCCTCTCTTAATTAAAAAAATCATTTATCTGATTAAGTCATTCTCTCTCATTAATTAAATAA
The DNA here is from genome assembly GCA_007258455.2 of Sequoia sempervirens. Lineage (NCBI taxonomy): Eukaryota > Viridiplantae > Streptophyta > Pinopsida > Cupressales > Cupressaceae > Sequoia > Sequoia sempervirens. The sequence goes on along the minus strand of VDFB02006854.1, from coordinate 99,146 downwards.
ATCAATTTATTTAATTAAATCTCTAAAGTCACTCTATTGAATTAAATAAATTAAACCTTATTTAATTTAATCTAACATCATCCCCTTTTAATTAAATAAATAAAAAATCTTTATTTAATTAATCTTTATACCATATTCTTCTCATCTTTTTGATTTAAATCAACCCATAAATCTAAGTCAAGTTTGTCACATCATCTAATCCCTCATTAAATTAATTAACCCTTGATTAATTTAATTCTAATCCATATCCCATCCTCTAGATTTTGCCACTTGCACATGAAAATAGATTTAATTCATTTATTAAATCCATATTTTCTCTCAACATGGCATAATAGAGGAATATTCCTTCAAATTTGAAATCCCTCCAGGTGGACTTAGTCCTTCCAACAAGACATTTATTTCATCTTACAAGTTCTTTTGCATTAAGCCAAGTGGCCATTACTCCATTTGACTCTTCATCCACCTTGTCATTTCACTAATTTCAAATTTCAAATAAATGCATTTATGGGAACATTCATAAAAATGTGCACATCCTCCATCCATCCATCTCTTGACAAGTGGCACTTGGCCATTGGTTGAAATTTAGTCCCACATTGCTTCATTTTGGTCATTTCTCCATCTTGTCTTTCTATAAATAAGAGGCTTCTTTCCTCATTTCATCATCCACAATTTGAGAAAACTTACTATACTCATTTTCATCTTCAAGCATTAGCATTTTCATCAATTTCATCAAGGCATAGCTAGGTTATTGTAGGTTTTCTCCATGAAGTTCATTTAAAGCAATCACCAAGTGGATCAATCATCACCAAATCATCAAAAACTTGCATAGGTGTTGGGAAAGGGCCAATTTCCACATCAAATTGGCACCAACTCCCCCATAAGATCAAGAGTTTGCATGCTTCTAATAGGATTTAATCTATCTTATTGCTTTTTCATTGTGTTCTTATTTTCATTCCTATTTTGAGCATTGCTAATGGATTTTATGGGGAACTTTGATCTTGGTTTGCATTTGAATCTTCTAATGTGTTTGTGTGTCTTGCAGGTACTAGGATCTTGGTTCTATAAGAACATTCATTATTTAAACAAAACAAGTATAGTTTCCTACTAAACAGTCACAAAATAGATTGTTTACATATGAACATTCATTGTTTAAGTAGAACAAGTACCATTTCCTACTAAACAATTATAAAGCAAGTTGTTTACATATATGTACATTCATTGTTTGAACAAAACAAGTATTGTTTCCTACTAAACAGTTATAAAGCAAGTTGTTCACATATGTACATTCATTGTTTAAGTAGAACAAGTACTATTTCTGAATAAACAGTTTATTGAGCAAGGTTGATTTTAGCTATAAAGATAACTTTTTAACAAAATAGAGTTGTTTTGAAAAGAATGACCACTGTTTACATCAACACAATACTATTTCAAACTAAGCAATTACATTTAAAGACAAATATTGTTGTTTCCTCTATTTTTTATCTCAAGCTATTTACAAGCTAAATGATCACTTTACAAGTAAATGTTCATTGTTTTAAAATAAAAACGGGTTTTCTACAATGTTCTAAAAATAAACAAATCAAATAGCCCAATTTCATACACAAGGATAGAATGTTTATTATTCAAATCATGTACACCTGCATTACTAAAAAATTCAATTAGCAACTTTAATATTATAAAGAACCATGTTCGACATGTTTGTCGATGAAATACTTGGGAAAATATTTCATTCAAAGAAGGCATATAAGTTTCGAGTTCAAACAATACTCTTGCCTTTTTAGGCTGCAATAAACAAACTACAGTTGATATGGGTCAAATAATCTTAATGGTCGAGTGTCCTCTTTCTAAGCATCAAAGATATATTTGAAATCGCCCATGAGGGCTTATTATTTTATACCATGCATGCAGCAATATTAAACATGCAGACTTATGTTTGTACCATTTACACATTCAGGGGGTCAGCCCATCGATCTTTAGATCGAACCAAGCAAGGCTTGGTGTTTCTCTAATATTGAAACCATTTCATCATTCCTACAGAACGAGGTTAGCTTCCCATTAAATGACAATATACATATATGCAAAGCTTTAAGAGCTTTTGTTTCAAACCCTACTACTATTATCAACCCATCGATAATGAACATTAGAAACAATACAAATAAAATGCAAATAACATACCCTTCCCACAAGATCACAAATTGATTCTTCTCAAGGATTAATATTTACAACACATAGTAATTCATAATAAATTTTGATAGCCTATATAAGGATAGCATTATCATGAAACATAAGGATGAAGGTCGAGCCATTGGAGGCTAGCCTCAGCCTAGCTCTGTATAATAGTCGTGAAGACTCTAAGTTGACAGTTCCCATACTACACAAGTTGTAGGCCATGCACCCTCCATGAGGTGTTAAACAATATATTCATACATTCAGATTCAAGCCTATTCAAATACATAACAACAACCACATTTTATGATGTCGTGATAAAACTTGATTAAAATGAAAGAAAAATTTCAAGCATGTTTCAATATTAGCAATAAAGCTAAGTCTATGCAAAATAAGTAGATCAATTTACCTCCAAATCAAACTTTGATGACATTTTCCTTAGATTTTTCCATTCTCAAGTTCGTCCCCTACTTTTTCCGTTCAAATCCCCAAATTTCTTTCTTCTTCTCTGCTTTTTCACCTGGGTTCTCTTCCAAAATGGAAACAACACTATCTTGCATGTTTTATGGGCAATGGCCTTATGGCCATGCTGTCGATCACTTCTGGGTTCGAATATTGTCGTTAAGGTTGTGGTAGTCCACGTCCTTCATGGATTTTCCTTGTGATTTTTCATTGATTTCAACAATGCGATTTAGAATATATCAATTATCAACTTTGAATTCAATATAAATTTGAATATGTGTACATATATATGTATATGTATGTATATATAAGTAGTATATATATACATATATATATATATATGCATATATATATACATATATATATATGTGTGTGTCTGTGTGTATTTAAAATGATTTTCATTCATATTTACCATGTTTCAAATAATGTATATATATACATACATACATATAATATATATATATATATGTATGTATGTATTTGAATTTTATTTACATACATGTATATATATTTATATTTGCATTCATGTATAAGTTGTTTGCTTGGAATGGCTTATAAGTTCCATACACTATCATTTAAAGTAAGGAACATGAATTTTCATTTCGAGCATATATATATATACACCAAAAAGGAATTTTCTTTATAATGCTCACTTTCATTTCCTTCAAAACATAGAGTTTAAATAGACAATTTAATCTACAAACCATTCATTTTCAGGCATTGAAACAATTCAAGTCAAGAAATTACATTCTCTTATATATGCAAACTAGTTCAAATGCAAGTCTCCATGCCATTTGTGGTGTGTTCACCAAGATTCCTACTACTTTACCATTCAATCCAACTAAACAAGCCTACTTCAACTATGTTCTCTTCCTTCAACCTATCACCTTGCAATTGCACACACTTGCACTTGCAAATTGATCAATAATTCTCAATTCTTGATAACATAAAAAATATCTTTCCAAAAGTTTGTAAAGTCAACATCAATCAACTCTTTTATTCAATTTCCAAAAATTCCAAATTTTCCTTTTAATATTTATTGAATTTCTTCAATAATTCAATTTACCATATTATAATAAATATGCAATAAAATTGGGTTATGATACATACTCACAAATTTTAACCCGCCTTTTCAAATAATCACAAAATAACTCAATAAATCTTCTAAATAAACTAACTTGATAACAATAAGGAAAATAAGGACTTATCTATACAACCATGCTCCTTAAACACCTCCATCATATGTGAGAGCTCCTTTCTTCTCATCTTCCTTCCTTCTCTTTTCTTTTCCACTCCATAAACAAAAAGTTTCTCCAAAAGGAGAAGTGGGTAACAGCCTTATTTTCCTTTCTCAATTAAATATAAAGATATTCATTGCCTTTAGATCTCTTTGTGGTTGGCAGGATAAAGCTACAATCTTCCTTCAACCTAGGTTTTGGACTATCAATAATGTTGACTTGATTTTCATGAACCTCACCTTTTCCTCCATTTCTAACTGTGCTTTTAGTATGATAGTCCTACTCCATTGGTGTTGTCCTCTACTCTCTATGCATTGTAAATAATATCATCATGTTCCTTAATTTTCCAAAACCTATACTCACTTTCATATATGCCTTAGGGATATTCATTGTGTCTGTGTAGTGGCTCTTGTTTTCCTTGATTCACTCAGTCACACTATCTTTCTCATTGTCTAAAATTTGAGAGTTTCAATTCCTCAACATCACCCTTCATACTAGCTACACTAAGGATATCTAATATCACCCTGAACTAACCTCCTCAAGGTTGTCTTTGCCTCTTTCCTCAAGATTCTCAGGACCATGATGGATTTTTCATGGCAATTGATTTCCTTCATGCTTTGAGACCTCTCATAGGAAATCACCCTTCATCATCTGTTTACATTCTTCAATGGTTTCTTTATGGAGTGACTACCCTACTATTACTTCAAGGCTCGTGGCACTATCCAAGGTTTGATTGTTATGAAACCCTAAGGGCCTGATCTTGAAGATGGATTTCCTTTGACTCCTTTAGATTGGAAGCCTAAGACTGTGTTCTCTCATAAGATGCTCACCACCTTTTATTCATATTGCATCATACTCTTGACTACATAAATTTCCCCTCATTGTGTGCATACTATTCTTCAGTTCCCTATTGTCATTATAATAGGGAATGTCCTTCAGATTCTTCATAATGCATGGTCTTACCTTTTCTCAGTACCACTTCTTGATAAAATAGTCACCACATCTTATTCCCATGCTTGATATGATGAATGCCCTTTTGATCTTTGGAATAGCAATATCAAATGATTGCATTCCTGCCTTCATGGTAGTGAAGGTTCATTCAAGGTTTGGACTACTATCAACACTTGAACATCATTGATGTCCACAGTCACAATAACTTTGATGTTCTCATTCAAATCAACTTCATTGATGGAAACAACTAGTTGGAGATCATTAACCCTCACAGTCACTAGGAGTGAGATCAATTCCTCATGAACCTACTCAAACACATTAACATCCATCTCATCATTATTTCCTTTACAACTTTTCACAATGGTTTCCACATCAATGAAACCCTGAATGCTTTGAGGTCAAGGTCCCTCCTAAACTGTCCATTTTTCTTACTTGATTATTTAGGTCCTTGAAGGTTCCACTACTATAATGGAAAGACTACCATTCATAAGAAACAAGTTCTTCCATGAATGGATTGTGAATATCCATTCTTGATCTACAAATCCACTACTACATGTTGCAATACAAACCCTTTGTTGCTTCTTTGAAACCCTATGTTATCCAAGCATAGGTGATTCATAATACCTACTCAATGATTACTTTAGAAAAGGTTTAAAGCATGAAAAATCCAAATACTTATTGTTGCATCCCATACAATAGAGGAAACAAAAGGAAATCTTCAACATGAAAATCACTCACAAACACAAATATGAAACCCTATCCCATGTTTAGAAGGAAAGGAAACGTCAAAAAAATGAAAACACCTTCATCATGCAAATAAAAGATGAAATAATGTTCCTTTGCATTTGCAATTACTGAAATGAAGTCAGAACAACTCCATGAAGGTGTATGCATGTAGAAAAAAGGTAGAGAATGCAACCAACCTTGAAAATAAGAGAGAGAATTTTGAGAATGTAGTCAGGGAGTTGATCCTTCATCATGGTTGAGTGATACTCAAGAAACACACTAGAAACACTGAAACTTGCCTCTACAATGCAATGAACATCAATAATGGTGGCCATTTAGGGATTGTAGAAGTAGCAACAAAGGGTTTCCTTCTTGAAAATTGAAGCTTTCCTTCCAAAAATCATGCAATTTCTAGAGTTTTTCCCAAAAAACAAGTGAAACCATTTTCATAGAAAGAAACCCACGTAAGTTTCCCTCTCACCTTCAAAAAATCAAAGTTAAAATTTTATCCTTTTTCCCATTTGCATGTGCATTTCATGAAAATAGGATTCTCAAAGGCATTTAAATGCCTTTTCTAATGTTTTTCCATAAAATGCATCCCCTTTTGACTTTGACAATGTTTAACATAAGATCAAACTTCCCATTTAATACTAGAAAGGGTTAAATGCAATAAGTTGTTAATGTAAAACATGTACCCTATCCAAACCTAGAGATTTATGATAAATGGAAAAACCTTAGAGACCACTAAATACATTATAAGAGGTTGACCTTAAGACACCTTGAAATAATGATCAAGAATTTTGAAATGCAAATTAGGTTCAAGCCTGATTTGGATTACAATATAATCTATATAGGGGTTAGAGATAACTAGTTTACTTAGTCCAATGATAGTATTAGGGGCTAAGTAGATAAGTTGAGTTTAGCCATCATCAAGTTCATTGTTGCTTGTCACAAGCAATTTTAATACATGTTAAGGTATACCCCTAGGAATATCCTACCGAGTTTAGATGAGCTCAAAGTGTAGAAGATAAAACCCACTCTTGTTGAGTTAGCTCAGAGTCCTCCATATTTATGTTTATGAACTAATTTTATTCATTTGTTGACAACTTCAGTCTTCAGTGTGAGATATGGTTCTAGGAAGTGGAGCAACAATTTTGAGACCTAATAGGGCCATTTATTAACTTTTAATGAATAGATATATGACCTTACAATGTACTTTTATGAGTAGGAATTTATCCTTTTTAGCACTCATTGATGTAAAAGGTGAACATGTAATACATTAAGAATTTTCCATAGTTATTTTTATCATATAAAAGCATTTCTTGAACATGATATTATTTTGTTTGACCACATGAACAAAATAGGTAGTTGAAGTGGATACACATGATGGGTAAATATTATGACAAATAATAAAAGAGTGGTGATTGGGTAAGCCTGTAGATGAATGACAAAGAAATAAACCCTAGTAAAGTGAATGGTGGGGCCTATGTGAGGCTCATAAAATATTTATAAGAGATCATTTTAGTGAAGAATGTGCTTGATATAAAATCTCAATGCAATGCAATACAATACCTCAACATGTCTCTAGTCATGCTTTATGAAAAGTGAAGTTAGGTAGTTGGTAGTGAAGGACTATGAGTAAATCATAGCAACATTATATTCATATTAAGGAGGCAAGTAATTATATAATACACCACATAGGCACTAAGAAATGAATCTATAAATAGACATGAAACCACTCACTCTAAATAAAATAGAAGGTATCAATCAATCACACACCATCAAAAAGTGGAGCACAATTAGTTAAATATAATTATTGATGTAAAGGGGCTAGTTAATAAATAATGCATAAGATAGAAATCAAAAACTTAAAGATTGTAACTAGGAGAAAAAAGTCATAGAGGGAAAAGTATAAGAGCCATAGTGCAAAAAACTAAAACAAGACAAGAGAAAATCTAAACCATGAGATAGGGAAAAAATGCACATAACAAGGCCACATAACTAGTAGCCTGCATGAACAACAACTCATTGGAGCAAGGACCAAATGTGAGAAAACAAAGAGACACCCAATAGTAGTATCACTAGCATATTCTCCTTCTCCATTTCTACTAAAAAGTGAGCAACATCAAAATCTATGGAGCCCCTTGTAGGTCACTAGGATAAAATTTATCTTTAACTACTATTGTACTAAATTTTATAGATGGTGAAGATTCAATCATGGATTGAAGTTAGCATAAGGTAGGTCTAATAGGGGTACATTAACTTCACATATTCTTTTAAACACTTATTAGATAAAGTAGTTTATATTCATATAATACCATACAAGAAAATACATGATATTGAGTGTTGTAATTAATGACTTTCTTTCGAAATGTAGCTTCATTATCACACAAAATTTAGTTGACCTTGTGAAATATTTATTATGACTAAAAAATTATACATTTGCTCCATCATTAGAAACTAGTATGTCATATATCAAGAAAGAAATGATTACATTACAAATTTAAGTAGAGTTGAAGGTCTACATGAGGATGGCATAATTGGATTTGATAAAACATGACATATGTTCTAATTAATCTTGCTAGTATTTCTAGAGATAGCATTATCTTATAGATGAGTAGAAACTAAGTGTTACATATCTCATCATTAAATGTAAAATATTTTGAAGCTATCTCAAAAGTTCACTACTTCTTTAGAGTTAGGTAAACATCTCAAAAAATAAATGTCAAGGCTACCATTATTAATTAGAGTTAGGTAAAAAGCCTCCAAAAATAAATTTCAAGTTGTATATAGCTTGGTTGTAAACTAACAATCATCTAATGAACTATAAATATACATTCATATGGTTATTAGAAGAACCTTTGCCTATATAGAGTATCATGTTCATTGCAAACTCTTTCCCACTATGTATCAAACCCCTATATACAATATTGAGCTTCACTCTTTGCTACAACATTTTCTTCTTTCAAGCACTCCAATACATTTTCACATGTGAAATCTAGCCTCTAGAAGCTTGGTTACTTCCATGACCTAGAAGGATCCTTCTTTAAATCCATGGATTTAGTGATGAAAGAACTAACAAAGATTAGTGATCATAACAATAGAGTTATGACAAAATTAGCTTGACTATACAAGAAACACAACCCTTTGCATGGTTAGTTGTTGGTGAATCAACTTGGAATGTGCACAAACATAGATAGGGCTCACAAAGATTAGAGTTTCTAATGAAAGAAGATGCATTAATAAATTTAACTAGTTTTAATTAGGAATGAGAATATGATTATTGTAGTATAAATTTAGAGTAGTGAGACTCTACTTGTACTCTAAATCTTTTGGATCACTTTTTTTTTTTTATTCAAGTGGTAAACGCTTTTGACCGGAGCTATGAACCGGAATACAACCATTCAACAATACCACCCCAACGGGGTTTGAACCTTGGTGGCAAGAACAATAATACCACCTTTAAACCATCACACCATGCCAATACCGACTTTTGGATCACTTTTAGTTAAATGATTTTATGACATATTTTGAGATAATTATATGCATTAATGAACACAAAAAATAGATTAGTAATATCACCGCTACTCAAATCTACAATAGATAAAATATTGCATTGATTTACCTTCTCTAAAAATTTCAAAAAAATAAATAAGAACAAAAGATACATAATGCTTTTTGAAATTTTAATTTTATCACTTAATTAAAACAAGAAATAAAAATGCCTAACATCACAATAATTGTATAGCCACTCTATTGGAATTAGATCAAGTCATCTTGAAACCTTTTTAGTATCAAGTAGTATAATACATAATTGTGTATATCTCATAATGAAGTGGATGAATGCAACCATTTGATATGTTTTGAAGATACAGAGTGAAATAAAACAAAAAAAGTAGTATTTCCATAACACTCAAAAAAGAAATTACAATTGCTATTAATAATTTATTAGAATGCAAATGCTTGCATATTAAAGATAATTAAAAACAAATTGGCTTGTTTGAAGAAATAAAAAATAAAAAATGACTTATCAATCAAATAAAAAATGTATAATTATATATAATTGGATTTTTGTAAGAATTTTTTATGAAGATAAATATTACAATAATTTTTATAATTTATTAATAGGTGTATATATAGGATTTAAAAAAAAAAAAAAATCAATTAAATTTAAGAAATATTTTGTAGGTGAAAAAAATCATAATAACAATCATACAACCATTAAATTTAGCCCTTAAACTTAAAGCTTATATCACAACTACTTTACAATCCTTTGCTATTATAAGATATTATTTATTAAAAAATATAATGAAAATATCTCAACTTAAAAATTAACTCATTAATACTTATATTTTTTAAGGAATAGTTCAGTCATATTTGATTTCTACATGATTTTGATGGTTTGATTCTTCTATTCATAATGATTTGGCCTAAAGATGACTTTTAATTTAGATGTGTAGTTATTATATTGTAATCTACTTAAATAATAAAGATACAAATATTCTGCAATATTTTTATAAGATTCACCAATGAATATTTATCTCAATTATTTTTCTAAAAACCAAATAAACACTAAAAATAACATTTGTATAATCATAATAATATATAAAAATACTTATATTACAATTTTCAGAAAATAAAATAAAAACTTTTTAAAAATCCCAAATCTAAACTAAAACAGTAATTTACAAATTTCTACGCAATTACAACCAAAATGGGTGTCAAAACCAAGGAACACAAAACCATTTGTTAAAGAAATTGTGGTTCCAAAATCTGACTTTTATGGATGGAGAATGTCGGTTGCCTTCCAAATCACCACTTCGCCACGTAAGTAATTACTAGGCCCTTGATGCTTCTTTCCCTTTATTTTTATTTATCGTGGAAAATGATTTATTTCTTTTTGGCTATCGTATTCTTTACTACTATTAGGAAGTGGACACATACATTGAAACAACAATTGTAATGGCAATACCTTTGTGGGATAGTGATTGGAATAAACTTGTAAGCCCTTGGTAAAAAAGATTTGGATCATGACTCATATGAAAACTTTTTCCTTCTTCATGGGGTAGGTAATGGGGAAGATATTTCTAGGATGCATTTTTAAAGTTTAATTTTGATGGAATATCAAGAGGAAATTTAGGCTTTTGCAATATTGGATGTTGATGTGGAATTTTGAAAATGAGATAGGGTCGTTTCAAAGAAATTTGATGAAGAATCAATAATGAAGTAGAGGTTCTAGGCAATGTAATGTGGAATTGCATATTTAATGATATATTGAGATTTTATGATTGTTGTGAATGTTGTTTGGCGGAAGATAACGTATAGTTGGAAGTCAGGATTGAAGTTTATTGAATTCACTTGTCATTGATGCTTACAATTGTTATTATTAAAAGTCTAACTCAATGACGGATCATTTAGCTAATTTGTTTAGACAATTCTAAGAAAATGATCATCTTTGAAGACATCAAATCTTGGGATGGGCTTGAGATGAAGTGTAATTGTTTATGGGGGTTGATTAATACACATATTTATCTCCCTTGCTTGGAATTACGAGTGTTCATGAGACATTTAAGTCATAGTTACAAAGGGATACTAAATGTGTAATGATTTGTTTGATCATTAAGTTGAAACCTAAAACTTATCAAACAATTACAATTTAGTAATAGTTGCTTTTTGGGGTGTAAAAATTAAATTACGTCTACAGACTTGTACACCTTGATTCTATGGACATGAATATGTATGTAGTTTGGATAAATAAAGAAGGTTCCCAAACTCAAGTTTTTGTGCACAATATTGGTAAGTCCTCCTTAGTCAAGACTAGTCAATTTTGTGATTCTCTAAAGCTAACAAGAATAGTGAACCAAATGTTAATTTAAACAAACTAGGACATAGAAGAAATCTCATTTTTATTTTTCTTGACTTGAGGCTTTAGACCAAGTTTTGAGATGGGACACAAGCTAACTTTATTCAAAAAAAGAAAAAAATCCTAATTGGCAAAGACCTTAATGCACTTTCAATAGTAAGTTACAATCCTTCATTGAGTAACCTCTAGACCCATTTGGTCCCAAGTGGTAAGTCTTTGGCCATAGCAGCATGATTGTCTCGTTTAGATAGATGGGTGTGTTTGGATCTACTTGATTATTTAAATAACTAAACTTATGATACAAAAAAATTATAACTAATACTAAACTATAACTATATGTTGTTTTGTTTTTCACTTAATAACCAAGTGGGTTGTTACACTAGGTATGTTGATAGGCTCTTTTAGTGGTAACATTAAATTATATATTCATTGGGTCGGATCATGAGAAACTACTTTTGGACATTTTTTTATGACTTTACACTTGGTTTTTCTTTATCTTTCTTTTACATTTGGCTCTTATAGCAAGGGTAAATTTGCACATGGATAAGCATGTGATGTGTTAGAGTCACTCAAGGACTCAAGCCTCCATGATCACCTACAAAACCAAAAATAACCTTCTACAAGAGAGAAAAAAATTACCATAATGGATGCAACATAATATTAGATCAAATGCGATCAATATGTAATGCACAAGATTGCAATGGAATTAAATTGAATGATTTACAAATGAGAACCCCTTGGTTATATAGTTAAGGTGAGACATAGGATTATGCATGATCATGCAAAGTGTCTCAATCCTATATCAAGAGACAACAAAATCACCAAAATTACCAAGCAAACAAGTATTAAATGACATGATAAGATAAGATATTATTATATGACACCTAAGAATTCTAGAAATATTCCTAGGACCTAAGTAAACTTAACATGTGAATAGGACCTACTAGTGGACTAGTCAGGTAAATCACCTAATTCACACCAAGAACCCCCCTTAAGTGCAACTTAGGGAGTAGATTATTATGCAAATGATGCAAAGATGGGTCTCAAATACTAAGACATATTAAGTATACATGTAAAAATGCAATCTCTCATAAACAAAGAGAAGAAGAAAACCCAATGGGACAATACTCTTCCCCAAAAGAGAAATGAAAACAAAATTCTATCACTAAAGAATGAGAAGGAAAAAACCCCAATTTGCAAGGAAAAATAACCCCCCATAAGAGAGAAGAAGAGAGACGATGCAACCCCCCTCAATATAGAGTCTCTTGCAATGATGGTAGATGCTTGACATTGAATGCTAAAGATAATCCAATCTCGTTATACAGCATTACTCCCCTTAGGAAGAAACAAAACCAAGATGGTATGCAAGATGTCTTCCCATTCCTGAAAGGAAGATGTGGGAAGAAGAATGATGTGTGATGTCTCTGAATTATGTTCAAGTGTCTCCATATCAATGCCAAAAGCTAACACACTTAAAATATGTGCTCTAGGCCACACTGAAGAAGGTGACAATCCAAAATCTAGTAGAGATTAATTTAGAACACAATCCAAAGAAGATATCTCCTCTAAAGATAAAAAATCCTTCTCCAAATATTATCTAAAAGTATCCATGCTCATGTCAAACTATGAAAAGTGATCATGTAGAGAATGAACAAGAGGGTCAGAGTTTTCCCTCACAACAACTGGAGAATGATCATTTCCATCAAAGAGATGATGTATACAATCAATGGTGTCTCCCAAATCTGAAATGTGGGACTCCACAAACAAACCTACAATGTATTTCAAGTACTCATCCAAAGTATCTATATCTGGAAGATGATGTATATCCTAGGTGATCCTACAATAGTGGTTTACACTTTTTGGGACATCTTGATTTTTGCTAAAATCACATTTTTTTAGAAAATATAAAGATTTAAGCCTTGAAAATTTATATTTAAAGGATTCCAATTTAAGAGGGTTTGATCAAACCACCTTAGATCAAACCCCCTTGGATAGAACCCCGCTAGTTTTAATTCTCCTTTGCTATAGATTTATTTGATCAAATGAATTCACATTATTATAAGCTTCCTAAAAAGTATAATTTTAAATATATTTAATTTGATTATTATATTTATTTTTTATTTTTTGTGAATGTAGGTTTTTCACCAAAAATCAAGCTCTTTGTTTTGCACATGTGGAAAAATAGTAGATTACCAAAAACAAATCTGGAAAATATGTTAGTGCTAGATATTGAAGTCCTTGATCCAACAAAAAAAAAAAAAAGAATTTTGATACATACAAAAAAATATATGTTGTATACATCTGCCTATATCTAAATTATAATTGGTTTGACTTCAAAACTTAATTAAGAAAAAAAATCCAATAAAAAACTATGAAACCAAATGAAAGTGCTAGATATCATATTTACAAATTTGAATTCAAAAAAAATAGAATTTTATCCTTCATAGAAAAAAAGTTATGTTGTATACAGTGAACATCACTCTTTAAAAATGGTGTTTACTATTAAAAACTAGTTTTTGAATAAGATGGAAAAAGAAATGCAATCTTATTCCAATTTTTTTAAAATATATTTAGAATCTATAGACAAAATGTCACAAATCACTAGTTTGCATGATCTTCAAGTTCCTCATGGTTTAGCAGCTATAGGTGCCCGAAAGTGAAGATTTAGTGTAAAAAATTCAGTTCAATGTCCAGTTTGGCCAAAAATTGTAAACCAATATTATCGGATCACCCTCCTATTGCATTGAATCACAAGATGCCAAAAATGTGGCAACATAAGCATCATCAAGTGCAATAGAATACGAAGGAGATGGAATCCAAGGCTCAAGAATGGGCTCACATGTGAGAACACCCAAGTTCAAGTAGCCAAAATTCTCCTCAAAATTGTGATCCATGCTAGAAGTGTGATCAACAATCAAAGGATCAAAGCCATCATTAGAAGAAAAATCTATAAAGGTGTATAATTGAGATGCATGATCATCCATCCCAATAGAAATAATCTCTCTAATCTCCAAGTCTCTAATGATAATTGAATCAGGAGTGAATTCCACAGTCCTCCCTGCTCGACCATGAGTAATTTGATAGATGGAAAGAAGATTGTTTGACAAATGAGATACAAACAAAATATCATTGAAAGTTCCAGGTCCCAATATGGATAGATCCCTTCCTAATTACATTCATAAATGTATTTTTTCCCATCAAAATATGTGACATAGCACAAGACTCAAAAGAAGATAATATAGAGTGTAAAGTTTATATATGTTGAGATGCTCTTGAATCTAGAAGCCATCTCCCTGATCCAAGACCTATAGAAGCACAAAGAGTTTTTCCTTTCCTACCTAATGTAGTAACTATACTAGAATGACATTTTTTATTATTAGACTATTTTGAAGAAGAAGTTGACTCAAACATTTTGGAAGGTAGGTCAATGTGATTATTTTTAATAATATGTTTCAATTCATCAATATCCTTCTTATAACAAGAATGTTTGTCATGCCCAAGATTCTTGCAATATGAACAAGTAGGCTTCTCCTTTTTAGACGATTTCTCTTTGGAAGGGGATTTATTCTATACTTGATTTGATCATGGTTGTTCTTTGATTTCTTCTATTTTTATCAAACAAAATTTGCTTTCACCTGAGCAACCAACAATGCTTGAGATTTAGGGAACATTATGAGACCTGTAGAAAGAAGCTTTTGTTTCTCATGTATTAACATCTCAAAAAAAAATGTAAATGAATGTGTAGTATTTGTAGACCCCATAGTTAACCTATGAGTATGAAAGATAGAAACAAAAGTTGCATAATCAAGACCAAGTTTGTTCAATGCATTATAGACCAAACGAATGTCCTTTTTATCAATTCCACATGCTTTACATTTCTCTCTTAGATCATTTACCTTAGTGATGTAATCATGTATTTTTTCAAAGTTATTAGGATCAATGATCATCAATTCATTGTCAATTTGATAGCCTTTTTCTTCATCTACAATGCTATCTAATATTTTCAATTTGTTCCAAGCTTCATGAGAATCTTTACATGTTTAAATTTGAAACAATATATCTTGATAAATTAAGATATGGAGACATCCAAGAGATTTCATATGTTCAATCATCCATTTTATCTTCTTATCATCCTCTTTAGGTTCAAGTACCCTATTCTCAACATATAGAGAGTGACCTAGATTCATTAAAGCACTATATGCATGTTGATGCCAAGTTAAATAGTTGTATGATGTTAGAAAAGGAACCTTAGAATGATCCATGGAAAATAATATCACTAGAAAACAAATCAAAGGAATGCACCAAGAAATCCCCCTCCCCCTCCCAAATCACTCAATAAATAATCCCCCCAAAATTATGATTTGGCACTTTATATATAGTGTGATTACAATGTCAGAATTGCTTTCTAGAGTTTACAATGCCAAGATGGTCCAAATATGGAAAAATACAACAATATCTCATAATGAGATCCTCAAACTGAAAGTACACTTTCCCAATATGGTCTAGACTAAAAATGAAGCCTTCCCAAAAGGACAAATTTTCTCCAAGTGTCAAAATGTCCAAGTAATCAACCAAAATACAAATACACACAAATCTGAATAAAAGATACATGGGGCTAAATTTAGAAAAATGCATGGATATAACTATAGAGCTCTTAAATACCTTTCTAATGCTATAAAAATCACAAAAATTGGATAAACTAACAAAAGGTTATGAGCTCAAAGGTCTAAAAAGTAAAATTTGACTTCAATCAACAATAAAATTCAACTGAAGAAAAATATGAAAATTTGTCTTGCACTACTGTGTGTAAGAGTTGTTGATGAACTCGAGCATCTAGGATCACCTGCAAAACCAAGATTAACCTTCCACACGAGAGCATCAAGAGGATGAAATGTTGGAATATGGTGCAATAATTGAATAATGATATTATCACACTCTAGATGGTACAATATGCATCAACACTCCCTTGAACTAACTCAGTTGATATGAACTCATTTGATCTAGCTAGGAGGGAGAGGTGAGTGTTGATTATATAGCATAATGTGGGCATATAATTCCAAGAGGGGTAATAACTCCCAAATAACCAAATTAGGTGGGAGTTATGCCTACTTGGAAAATTCCAAATAGGTGGCATAACCTACTCAAAAAGAGACAAGAGTGTTTTTGTGAGGTGGCATAAAAGGCCAAAAGAGGGTGTGAGACTCAACCACCCAAGTGTGGGTGAGAGTGACACATGTAATCAATGGATTACACCGTGTGTCCTCACATAAACCATGTCTCATATAACCTAAGTATGCTTAATAATGTGTAGGAAAAATAAATATTAAAAAACGTACACCAACACCCCCCCCCTTACGCATAGCTTAGGTGGGTGAAAGGATGAAACAATGCAAAGATGGGTCCTTGCTACAAGGCCATGTTAGGTACCCATGTACAATGATGAAACCTCTCAGAATATTAGAAAGAGAAAACCTGTAGGACAAAACTCCTCCCCAAGAGAGAAGAAGAAGAGAGACCATATAGTCCCCCAATGTAGAATCTCTTGTATTATTGGTGAATACTCGACACAAGAAGCTGAAGATGATCCAAGATTTTAAAAAAAAATCTTCCCCTTAGGAAGAAAGAAAACCAAGGATGTATGTAGGATATCTTCCCATTCCTGAAAGGAATATGAAGGAAGAATGATGAAAATGTATGATGTCTTTGAACTCTGCTCAAGTTTCCCCATGTTGATGCCAAAAGTTGTCACCATCACATCAGGTGTTCTAGGCCACATTGTAGAAGATGACAATCCAGAACCCCATGGAGATGGATGTAGAACAAAATCTGAAGACAAAGATAGCTTCTCTGAAGACAAAGGTGCCTCCTCCAAATGTTGCTCAATAGTAGCCACAATCATGTCAAACTGTGAGGAATGATCATGTGGGTAAAGAACAAGAGGGTCAAAAGGTTTCCCCTCAACATTTGAAGAAGATGAAGCAACTTCATCAAAGAGAAGATGCATGCACTCAATTGTTTCCTCCAAGCTTGCAAGATAGGACTCAAAACAAACCTACAATGTTTGTCAGGTACTCATCCCAAGTAGCTGTGTTTGGAAGACAATGAATGTCATGCTGCACTAATTCAATAGAAGCCATGGATGTAGCAATACCAGTATCATCAGAAACAACAAATGATGTAGGAGATGGAGTATCAACACATTTCTTTTGAACCTTAGTTGAAATAAAACCAAGATTCACTTGACCATATTGAATCTCCTCAAAAATGTTCACACTAGATGTCTGAGTGTGTACATCATCCGAAGGAACACTAGAGGGAAAATGTGAGAAGGTGTACAGTCAAGATTGATGATCTTCCTCCCCAACTACAACAATATCTTTACTATGCAAATCCTGAATAATCACAGAATCTAGTGTGAACTGAACACTCTTTCCTTTCCCACCATGTGTGATCTGATAGATAGAAAGGATATATGTTGACAATGAAGGAACACAAAGGACATCATTGAATGATCCTTCGTCTATGTCAATAGATCCTTTTCCACAAGTACACATATATATGTTGTTAGCCATCAAGATGTTTGGTGAGGAACAAGCTTCAAATGAAGAGAACATACTCTGTGATGAAGCCATGTGATGTGAAGCTCTAGAATCAAGGATCCATCTCCCTGACTTAGAATCTACAATTGTAACAAGTGCTTTCCCCTTTTGTTTCTTTGAATTTGGTTTAGAAGAAGATGATGAATCCTTTGACATAGTTGAAGGAAAATTGATTTTATTCTTTGTTGAAAGATGCTTCAACTCATCAATTTGTTTTACATAACATTGATGTTCATCATGCCCAGATTTCTTGCAATATGCACATGTGGGCTTCTCCTTTTTAGATGTTTCCCCTTTTGAGGAAGAGTATTCAAATTCTTTATGTGGCTTTTTCTTTTCCTTCTCTTGTTTTTGATCAAGATTCCCTAATTCTTTTTGTACCTTAGGCTCACTAGCCACCAATGCTTGTGACTTGGAAATCTTGATTAGACCCATTTGAATCAGCTTCGCTTCCTCTTGGATTAGAAGATCTAAAAATGCATAAAATGTAGGCTCAACATATGCAGTTCCTATAGAATCCTATTGGTGTGAAAGCTAGAAACAAAGACCGAATACTCAGGACCAAGCTTGGACAACACATTGAAAATTAGTTGTAAATCCTCCTTAGTAATCTTGCAATCCCTTAGTTGTGTTCTTAGTTGCTTAATCTTGGAGATATAGTTTTGGATGTGGTCAATTTTTTTTCAATCAAGATTCATCAAATCATTATCAATTTGATAACCCCTAATATTATCAGTTTTACCATACAATTTTTCAAGAGTCTCCCAAGCCTCCTTAGGTGTCTTGCATGATTCAAGATGAAATTGTAAATCAAAAGAGACTAGTGAAAAAATGTAACCAAGAGCTATCTCATGATTGATCTCCCATTTTTCCTTAGCATCAACATCAGTAGGTTTAGGAATAGATTCTTTTACATAACCTGTGCAACCTTTTTCCCTTAGATAATTCCATATTTATTTTTTCCATGATTCATAATTATATGAATTTAGGAGTTCAATTTGAGTTTTCCCCATTATACTAACACACAACAAAAGAAATGAAAGCAATCAAAACACCACAATATCACCCCCCCAAGCTCACTCAATCAATAATCCTCCCCAAAAAAAATATGATGGTGGCACTTTATAATTAGTGCATTTACAATTCTGGAGTTGTTACCAGAGTTTTACAATGTCCATAATTGGACCCAAATTCAGAAAGTACAAAAAAATTTCAAAATCAGAACCTCAAAATAGCACCAATGTGTAGTGCTCAGAAAATATCAACTTTCAAAAAAAGAATCACCTCGATCTGAGGTCGTATGTGAAAGTTACAGCCATTTGAAGTTCTAAAAATGAGAACTATCCTTCAAATCTATTGAGAAAACTAAGTTTTTGGAAAATCTAGGTCACTTGAGCAAAAACTAATTCCACCACTATGAAGCCTACAAAATTATAGCCCAAATTAAAAAAATTGCTCATAAAACAGAGCCCGGATGACTAAGTTAGAGGCCTCTGAAGATCAAGTGCAAAATGCAAAATCTCAATGGAGAGGGGTGCCAAAAATTCAAAGGTTTGTTGGCCTCACTACTGATGCATTGATGATGTCATTAGTAGACGATGTTAAATTTGGCAACTTCGAGCCTATCAAAAAGGAATATTCCCCTGGGTTTGGAATAGTCGCTGAAAGTCGAGCTTAAATTTGACATTGAGTTGAACATCACTAAGACTTTGACTAGCAAAATATTTTCAAGGAATATTTCTTGGCACAGATCGAAATATTCTTCACCAATTTGATTTATTTCGCCATTGATTTTTGATTTTTTGACCGCCGATTGAAGTTAAATGTGTCGGCTTTTATTGGTCTAGTCGCCTACCGCAAATTTGGGGGCCTGCTAATTTGACTGTGGGTCCATGGAGGTTACAGTACCCTCTGCAGTACTTTGTAAATCCATAGGATTTGATTTCCTTTTTTTTTTCTTTTTTTGTTTTTTTTTCTGATTTTTTTTAATTAAAAACTTTTTAAGAAAAAATATTTACAATGATTGTTTTTTTCAAAAAAAATATTAAAAACAAATATTTTCAAACCTGCAAAGTAGAAATATTTTTTTTTCCAGTGACTAATTTTTGTAGTGAATAGGCCATACGGAGTCCATACAATTTGTACAAAATCTTTTCATGGAGATTCTTCAAACCCTTGGAAAATGGTCAAAAATATTCTGAAGCCAAAATATAGAGTGTTTTATATCAAAATTTGTGTGTGAAGCCTTCTGGACTTGATGGCAATTCCCATTTTCGTTAAAAATGCACCCAGAAAAAAGCTCAATGCTAAATTTCTCCCAAATCGAGAAGGGGCTTGCAAATCTGAAAGCTCTGATACCATGTAAGAGTTGTTGATGAACTCAAGCATCCAGGATCACCTGCAAAATTGAGATTAACCTTCCACACAAGAGCAACAAGAGGATGAAATGCTAGAATATGGTGCAATAATTGAATAATGATATTATCACACTCTAGATGATACAATATGCATCAACACTCCATTGAACTGACTGAGTTGATATGAACTCATCTGAACTAGCTAGGAGGGAGAGGTGAGTTTTGATTAGATAGCATAATATGGGCATATAATTCCAAGAGGAGTAATAACTCCCAAATAATGAAATTAGGTGGGAGTTATGCCTACTTTGGAAAATTCCAAATAGATGGCATGACCTACTCAGAAAGAGACAAGAGATTGGTTTTGTGAGGTGGCATAAAAGGCCAAAAGAGGGTGTCAGACTCAACCACCCAAGTGTGGGTGAGAGCAACACATGTAATCAATGGATTATGCCATGTTTCCTCACATAAACCATGTCTCATATAACCTAAGTATGCTTAATAATGTGTAGGAAAAATAAATATTAAAAAACCTACACCAACACTGTGAAGTGCTCGAAACTAGCTTTTTGTCAATATCTTGTTTATAAAATTTTGACACTTATGGAAAATTTATGCAAATTTGAAAAAATTTCCAATTTCACCTATAGGGAGGGCCATGGACGTTCACTAAAGTGTGATCTTCTTAGTCTATGTTAGTGTCCCCTTTGTGGTGGTATTAGGCTTAGTAGCTCATGGGTGGCGCCATCACCAATGATGGCCATGGGGCAAAAACTAGGTGGAGTTGTGTAGTAGAGTCAGCAATCTACCAGGTGGTTTGAGTCATGGTTAAGAAACCCACAATCATAGTTTGAATAAGAAGGTTGTGGTTTACATCTTAACTGCCTGCAGTTTTGATTATTGACAGCTAACTTCAAAGCTACTAGTGTTGGTTCTATGGGATAAAGCTCATGGGTGGCCCTATGACGGCTCCATAATGTCTTATGCAAGCACTTAGCATTGGAGTTTTTTAAGTACTTATTTATTTATTGATTTTTTTCAAATTTATGTTGTATTACAGTTGGGGGGCCATATGGCCCTCCTGGCAATTTTTTTTCTCGACAACTCTCAAAATCGAATATGGGTGAATTTATGTCAAAACTCATCTCCTTGACCTCCTAAGTGCAATGGAAAGGTCCATTTGGGCTGAAAATTCTCCAAAATTATATAACTACGTACCAAATCTAACAACCACATTCCATCTTCAAACCCTCATAGATTTGGTCTCACAAGTCTAGTTTGGATGAAACAAAAGCCAAAACTAACTTCCTTTGACTCCCTAGACTCAATGGTTAGATTAGATTTCCACCAACATACACCAAAATTAACCTAAAATATAAAGACACAAAGAGGAAACCCCAAATCTAGTGTTTCTTTTAAGTTTTTTTATTCTCTAGTTCATCATATGATGCAAGAGAAGAGCATACTCAACTTTACTAGATTCACCAAGATATTCAATCTAGAAATAGCTCATGCAAAAAAATACCCTCAAATCCGAGAAGGATTTTATATATAAAAATATTTGATACAATGTTAGAGTCACTCAAGGACTCAAGCCTCTAGAATCACCCACAAAACCAAAAATAGCCTTCTACAAGAGAGAAGCAAGAGCATAAATTTGCAATAATGGATGCAAGATAATATTAGATCAAATGTGATAAATATACAATGCACAAGATTGCAATGGAATTGAATTGAATGGTTTACAAATGAGAACCCCTTGGTTATATAGCTAGGGTGAGACATAGGATTAGACATGATCATGACAAGTGTCATAATCTTATGTCATGAGACAACGAACTCACCAAATATTAAATGACCTAGGAAACAAGTATTAAATGACATGATAATATAAGATAAGATCACATGACACCTAAGAATTCTAGAAATATTCCTAGGACATAAGTAAACTTAACATGTGAATAGGAACTACGAGTGGAATAGTTAGGTAAAATACCTAATTCACACCAACAAGGTGACATTCTACACAAGATAATGAATATTCAACTGAAAAAGGGTTTTTTTGACACTTTGATACTACCATTAATGTGGTTAAGGTTGTCTTGGGGGAATAATATATACAAGGGGATACTTTGGTCATGGTAGATTTTGATATCTCAATGGATTTTTATAAAGCCTTAGTTATTCTTGTATGGCAAGTAAGTTGTTTTATCCATATTCATTCATTATATTAGGCTCAATTATTAAAGGGAGTTGAATATGATCATTGATGTGGTAGAGTTGAAGGTGGTGGGGGCTATTCATTAGGTGTATGTTCCCACAAGTATACATAAGGAATTGGAGGACTACTTCTTCATTGTCATTGCAAAGCTTGAGTGCGTAGAAATTTTACCTTTATATCTTGAGAATTTCTACCAAACAAGTAAAAGAGGTAGTAGAAATAACATTCAAAATGTGCTTACCCATTCGTGCCTTCCTTGAGAATGACCCCGTGAAGAAATTTTCTCAAATCTTGTCTATAACTGTTGATGCGAGGATACTAGTATGGGTCGAATTAGGTTTGATCCATGAAGAATCGAAGCATAACGGAGCCACCAATACTCGAATCTCAACAAGATCGATCAAACAAGATTAAAATTAAATATTTTATCAAAACCTAGCATACAAAAATATGAAAGTTATCAAAACATCTACTCTAATCCATTTGAAATTTATCTTGTTATGGAATTGGTATTTTGTCAATGTGACCGACGACCCTTTCCCAACCCCGTGATAGTGAGCTTGTCTCAATTGATTCTATGGAAGAGAATCGATGAAAGCATGGTGTTTGATGTGTGAAAACCTAATTTATGTAAAAATGAACATGATGCAAGCTAAGTTACCGTGATTTTACGCTATAAATGATCTAATTATGAAATTTCTAAGCTAATCTAAGCTAATTTAAGCTAAAATGATGCTAAAAGATGAAAACCCTAATTTATTTACAAACTAAGATGGATGCATGGAAGCCATTAATGAAAGCTTGAAGCTAATATGCAATGAAAATGAACTAAAACAAGCTAAAAAGTGAGCAAAAGATAAGCAAGTATGTGAGTGAAGTTAATAGCATAAGTTTGTAATAAAAGATAGATCCATTTGTCTCCAAATAGTGATCTATTTATAGGAGAGAAAATGAGGAATGAATGGTTGAGATGAAAATGCTTAATCAATGGTTCAAGATGAAGGAGATGAGAGGCATGGATCATGGATTCTCATCAATGGATGAGAATGCAAGATGAAAGTTAATCAAGGGCTCACACTTGCCTCAAATAAACACACTTTTGACCTACCCACACAAGGCAAAGGTAACTTGCTTAAGAGGTTAAAGGGTTAACTTGCTTTTGAACCTAAGTGAGTTGATTGGAGGAAAGAGAATATTCATTTAGGGTGAGGAAAAAAGAGATTTTACAAATTAAAACAAAGTTTTAATTGTGCAAAAAGGATAAATAATATTCCATGGGAATATTCCCTTTGATTAGAAGAAAATTAGTTTAATTGCTAATTAAACAAGGTTTAATTTATGCAATTAGGGAATTAGAGGAATTAAGAGGCATTTATTTAATTAGATGATTTAATAAATAAGGGAGGGGTGATGAAATGATATTTAATTAAATAACTTAGGATTATTTAATTAAATAATATGACTTAGGAGATTAAATTAAATATTTTGATTTATTTAATTTAATGAGGTGAAGTGTTAGTGCGAAAAGAGATGAATTAACCCAATTTAATTAATTAGGCCAAATAGATGAAAATGAAGCAATTAATTAATTAGCTAGGCTAATTAAATCAATTAAGAAAAAAGAGGATGGATAAAGAAGAAATGATGTTAATAAACTTGTTTCAAATATATGAGATTGATTAGGACATTTTTCATTGTCTACATTTTTCCCCTCTTTGAAGTGAGGTACCTGCTGCTTCAGTTCAAAGAATAACGCTCTTTGGATGAAAAATGTTGCTTGAATCAAAAAATAAAAAAATTATGATTTTTTAGATGCCCCAGCAGAAGGATAAAACTGGCTCCTTGCCCCCTCGAGAAATCAGGTGGAAATTTTGAATTTTGGATTGATTTCTCAACAAAAGTTTAAAAGCTTCCCCAAGGGTTCAGAAAGGTTCTGGGATGCAAGAATAATGCCAAAAATGCCAAAAATGATGCAAAATTAGGTCCAGATTGGTAAAATTGGTGAAAATTATAATAAAACCCATTAAAAAGGTTAAATTATGGCAAAAAACCCTAATTTTCCAGCTTAAATAGGTCAAGAGGGGTCATTTTCAGTTCATTTGTGCATTCACACTTGAGGATTTCTTGAAATTTGAGCTCTAACCCTTTGACGAAATGGTGTGTCATGAGCTTCCCGAACACATCTCTGATCGAGTTTGTGAGTTTCAACAGCTTCCAGGCATAGGACCACCAGTAAGTGATTTGAAACCTTATTTGAAATTTGAAATTTTGATGCATTTATTAGGCGTTAGAATTTAGAATTTGACAGCGTCGCTATATAGTGACACGCAAACTTCAATCGACGATGCCCAAATGATATATAGTGATGCATATGTCTAGGGCGACACTTTTCTGGATTTGAATTTAGGGTTTCAAATTTTAAATGGCGATGCAGTCATATCCAGCGACACACTTGCTGATTTGAATGTTAGGGTTAGGTTAGGCCAAATTCTAAATCATGATGCCAGCTTGTCTGGCAACACATTTGTTAATTTGAAATTTAAAATGCACCGGGTGTCACTATTTGGATTTTGAATATAGCGACGCATGTGCAAATAGCGACACATTTGTGATTTTCAAGCCATAAATTCCAAATAACTTCAAATTTTGATGATTTCTTGATGTTGTGCGCTTCATGGGTGCAGGAGGTCTTCCCAGCATTGATGTCGAGGGAGCACAGGGTGACAGTACTTGAGAGATTGGGTGATCTATCATAGTTGCGCCAGGAGCACCTAGGAGAGATCAAATTATGGTATATTGCATATGCACCTGTCCTAAGGACACATTTGGCTATGATGACAACATTGTGCTAGAGATGGCACAACAAGACCTTGTCCTTCCATATTCCAATGGGGGAGGTGACAATTACATTAGAGGATGTGTAGTGGATATTGTGGTTGCCTATCTAAGGTGATCGTGTAATCTACGATCCTAATGTCAGATTCAATGTCTGCCTAGAGGTGATGAATATAGACCAGATTGTATTGGTCACCTCATAAATTGACATAGAGACGTACAAAGGTCAGGTGCTAACATTTAGATTGATTGTTGTGGCCATCATTTCAGGTTTGGTGGCTCCGAACAGACACGACCAATTTTTCAATCTTGGATGGGGTTTGGCATGGTAGAGGATGTTGTATAGGAGGACTCTTTTTGCGTGGGGGCTCGTGATGCTGGCCTCTCTATATCATGATTTGCATGACTTTGTTTACTGCGATGGGATATCCCTCAGTGCAGGTGTTACTCTTCTTCATATCTAGGCATGGGAGCACATTGTTGTGCTTCGGCCGATTGTACAGATGGCAAAAGTGGAGCTAGATGATCCCGTCATATGGAGATATCGAGGTGCCATCACACTCAGGCACACAAGACAGATTGGGCTCCCATACTAGATACGAGTGATAGATGATATGACCGTGTTCCGCTGGTGGCCATGGCTTCAAATTCTAACTTGGTTCCATGATGTAAAAAAAATTTCTTCACTCGACAAACCTGATATGTGCAGGGTCGAGAGCATACCATGATTGAGCGATACCTTCCTGACAGAGTGGCTAGACAGTTTGGCAATCTACAAGACAAGGTCGATGATGCCTATAGGGTGATTTTTGTGAGATCAGCTAGAGAGGTCCCGACATGGGGACCGACAATTCCAGCACTAGAGGACGTTGGGAGTTTCTACCAGTTGGTTGTATAGCCTTAGGAATATGATCAGGTTCAGCCCATAGTGCATACCACTCTAGCTTATGATGCATGGTTTGTCCCTCCGAGGTGACTTATGGATCTAGTAGGTGCTCCTCCTAGAGGGAGGCCACGAGGTATAGGTGTTAAGGGCAGAGGACTGGGAGGGTAGGATGGCCATGATGGAAAAGTTCCAGGGGATCCTCCGATAGGACAACAGCCTCCTTAGTAGCCTCTAGTAGTGTAGCAACAACCAATGCCACCACCACCACCACCAGATCAATGAGATGCTCAAATACAATAGCTACAGTAGCAGGTGCAGGATTTGACAAGTGAGTGGGACTAGGCCCACCAACAGATTTTGGTTTTGACAACTGAGTGAGACCAAGCTTAGCAATAGGTGGTCGCAGTGACAGCTGAGAGGGATGCAACTTTACAGAGAGTTTAGGTTGTTACCAGGGAGAGAGACTAGGAGGTTGTAAGGCGGCAATAGGTTGAGGGGATGGTAGCAACCACACATGGTCGGACAATTTTAGCTAGGTTGCATAGAGAGGCTATTACAAAGGTTGCATACTATACGCAACATTATCACAAAGATGTTCTAGTGGCTCTTCATTGAAACTGAATTTTTCATAGCATAGTGATGTGCATCCCCATGTCGAGGATCAACCTGAGCGGCAGGCTGGAGAGGGTAGCAGCCACCAGGGCTAGCATTTTTTATGTATAGACAATTTTTTATTTTTCCCCATTCTTTATACTGATATACATTAATGGGCTCATTTTTGATAGCCTTGTGGATATTGTACTTATCATCGATGTACATACACTGATCCAAATTTTGTGCCATGACACACATTTTGATATGTATATGATGGATGTTTTATGATTATGATATGATTATGAGATGCATGTATGCTAATGATTTGTGGATGCAGGGTGGATGCATTGATGATGTTTTTGAGTGTCATGATACTAGGTTAGCATGGAGAGAAGATATAAGAATAAAGAATGAATAACCATTGTTGATGATGATTGCTTCAAAAGATCCAACAAGTCCTTGATCCATCAAGACTTTATTAGAGATGGTGATGAGACAATGCAAAAGAATGCAGGATGGGTGCTCACACTTCAGGATTGGGATTTTTTGTCGTTCCTTATTGTTTGATATAGCACATAGACATGATGCATCAAGGTATTGATAACTAGGATGGTGTTGTATCTAGTGTGATGGACTTTGACTCAATAAGCAAATAGGATAGTTCTTGTTCACACCTTGACATATGGAAACATAGTTGGAATGTAAGTTAGAAGCTTAAAACATATTGGACCAAAGCATAAGCAATATTCAACAACATACTCCAAACAACCTTCCTACACACAACTAAGCAAGTAAGCGCCAAGATTATTTTACAAGAGTATCCACAAGCACAGAACATGAAAGATAATGATCGATGCCCCATTCCTTTCTCTCTAAATTGTTTTAGATAGACATCATCAAGAGGTCCTCGGAATGGGTCATTAAGATAAATCAGAAGAAAAGATCAAAGACAAATAGTCAGTGTTATCTATAGCTCTTGCCTAAAGTTTAAGTTTAGCTACGGTGATATCTGATACTAATGTCCATCGCAGGAAGGATACATCCTAGGACATGTTGATCAGAGGGTTGTTTGATGTTGGGATAATGATACTAAGATGAGTTGTTGCCATAAACTTCACTGACACATTTACCTATGATTTATACTTTAGATTTTGACTTTTAAGTTCACACTTTACGACTTGCTATGTTTGCTTTCTCCTCGTTTTGCCAAAGGGTGAAGGTGATGATCATTTTATTATGGGTGAAAGTTTATTGTGGGTGAAAGCGACATGGGATGCATGGATTTTGGATTTTTCAAAATATTTTGAGGTTGTTTTTGGTCTTTTTGAAAACAGAATTGAGGTTGTTTTTGGGATTTTTGAATGCTTATATGAGTGTTTTTGTTTTTTGATTTTCTGAGGTTGTTTAGGGTTTTTTGAATATTTGAGGCTTTTTTAGGTCTTGTGAACGTTTTCTATTGTTTTTGGATTTTCCATTTTCAAATGTTTTTGTGTTTTTTGAATATTTGGATGTTTTTGAGTTTTACAAATGTTTAGGGATTTTCTGAATATTTGGATGTTTTTGGCTTTTTCGAAATATTTGGATGTTTTGGGATTTTCAAGATGTTTTGATGTTTTTGGATTTTTTGAATATGTGGATTTTTTAGATTTTTGAGAGAGTTTTCCAAGTTCTGACCAAGAACCTAACCTAAGAGATCTATCCTAGGGGCCTTGGGGCTGATCAAAGATTAGCCTTGCCTATGTTATACACACAAAGACCACGTAGTTCGACTAACTCAACCAATTTATAGGAAAAAGATATGAACAGATGAGAGAGAACAACTAATTACAATGGACCACTAAGGACTGACCTAGGGTGTCTCTGGGACACATCAATGATGGCCTTTCCTATATTCAAGCTCAAAGACAACGCAGTTCGACAAAGAGACATTATTTTTTTTATTTTCGATGTTCAACCTTTTTAGGGTTTTTTATGTTTTCTGGATGTTTTGGATTTTGTCTTTACAATTTTCTAAATGTTTTTGGATTTTTCATTGTACAGGATTTTGCAAATGTTTTTGGATTTTCTCGGATAATATTTTATGAATGTTTTTGGTGTTTTCTGATAAGATGTCCCATGACCTCAAGATATACAAAAACTTGATTGTGACATAACGAAATGCCCCTAGTGTGATATGTTAGCCTACTTCGATAAAGGTAGGATAGACTGACCTTGAGAATATGCCAAGTAGTGCTAAACAGTTCATGATACCTTACAGTGTGACAAGCTATGATAAGGATGCAAATGGGGGATGAATGGTGATGCAAAGAATGATAGGCCAAAAGAGCCAAAGAATAGATGGAGATGCTTTATTTATGCAAGGTTCCTGTTTTCTAGGTTTTCACCAAGGTACTTACCCAAAGCGCCACCAAAGTGGTTTTCACTAGAGGACGATTTTTTTTTTACTTTTTTCAATCCTTTTTCTTAATTTTTTTTTTGGATTTTTATTTTATTTTATTTTATAATTTATCCCCTTCAAGTTTAGGCATAAAACTTTTTGAGATGCAAGATGTTGATTGGCTCCTACAAGGGTTCACCTTCAGGGGTTGATAGTTGGTATGCTCCTAATCCGTAGCTTGTTGTGATGACAAAGGGACCCAACCAATTAGGCTGAAACTTTACTTTGTTGTCTTGATTTGGAAGGTTCTTCTAATTTTTCTTTAAGACAAGATCACCTACCTGGAATGACCAAAATTTGATTCTCTTGTTATAGCTTTGTTTCAATTGGTTTTGATATACTTGCAAGTGATTAAGGGCCTCAAGACAACATTCATCTAGTAATTCTAGCTCATTCAGTCAAGACACTTTGTACTCTTCCTTAGTTATCAGATTCTTCAGTGACATTCGCAATGATGGGAGCTCAACCTTAATAGGAAAGATAGCTTTTGACCCATAGACCAGGGAGAAAGGGGTTTCTCCTGTAGGTTTGTAGATACTAGTTTGATAAGCCTAAAGAGTGGAATTTAGTTGCAGATGCCAGTCACGACCAACTTCAATAACTATTTTCTTTAAGATTTTCAGGATAGTTTTTTTCATTGCTTCTGCTTGGCCATTGCCTCGGGGATAGTACAGTGTAGAGAATTAGTGTTGGATATTGAATCTATGGCACAACTCTTTCACATCTTGATTCTTGAATGGGGCTCCATTGTCTGAGATGAGGGTTTGTGGTACACCATAATGACAAATTAGGTAATTCAAGATAAACTTAGCTATTTGCTTCCCCATTATGTAAGTCATAGGGATGGCTTCAACCCACTTAGTAAAGTACTCAGTGGTGGTTATGATAAACTTATGGTCATTAGATGAGGTTGGAGTGAATTTTCCTATGAGTTCAAGTCCTCACTGTGAAAAAGGCCATGGTGTAATCATTGGTTGTAATTCTTGAGCTAGAGCATGAATCAGATCCCCATGTTGTTGATACTGGATGTATTTTCGCACATATTGATAAGCTTATTTTTCCATGGTTGGCCAATAGTACCCCATCCTCAACAGTTTCTTAGCTAAAGTCATACCACTAGAATGGGACCCACACATGCCATTGTGTACTTCTATTAAGGAAATTAAGGCTTCCTCTTGGTTAAGAAATTGTAGTAATGTCCCTTCGACACTTCAACGGTAAAGGGTATCACCTAGGATCACAAATCAAGATGCCTTTTTTATAAAGGTCTTTTTAAGGTTCAAGGTAATGTTTGATGGAAGGATTCCTCTATTAAGGTAAGTAAAGATATCATGGTACCAAGGGGATCTAGGACCAACAATGACACACACGAATTCAGATTCAGGGATTTCGAAAGTTGGTACAAGAAGTTGTTCTACCAAAAATTCACATTGAAGAATGTTGTTCGGCATGTCTAGTAGTGATCCAATTGTTTCCATGGCATATGTTGCTTTAATGTTCATTTAAGGAATCTGCTCAAAATTTATGTCTATAAAAAGATCTTTGAGATTGTCCACCATTTTCTTGTAAGGAGTGAGCTTTTCATCTTTAGTTTGATAGTCATCATTGACTTGGTTGATAACCAACTGTGAGTGTCCATAGACTTTCATCTCTTGTATCTACCAGTGAACTACTATCCTAAGACCTATGATCAAGGCTTTGTAGTCAACAATGTTATTGGTACATGGGAATGATATCCTGTATGATTTTGGGATGCAATCACCTTGGGGGGTGATGAAAAGAATGTCGGCTCCTGATCCATGTTGGGTGAATGATCCATCAAAGTACATATTCCACTGGGCTGTGAAATTAATAAGAAACACTGATTTGTCAGAAAACTCGAATATCAAAGGATTCTCATCATAGATAGGTGCTTCTGCTAGCTATTCTACTATCACTTGTCCTTTGATTGCTTTGCGCTCCACATACTCTGTGTCAAATTTTGTCAAGATCATTACCCATTTAGCCATGCATTTTGTGAGGGTTGCTTTGGATAACATATATTTTAATGGATCAATCTTTGCAATGAGCTTGATTTGGTGTGACAACATGCAATGCCTAAAATTTTGTGAAGTAAAAACTACCGCTAGGCATGCTTTCTCAATGGGTGAATAGTTCATCTCATAGCCCACCAAGGTTCTATTGATGTAGTATATGGCTCTTTCCTTTATGTTTTCATCATGTTGTGCTAAGAGATATCCTAGTGTTGCTGATGTTGCTAAGATGTACAGGATCAATGGCTTGTTTGGTATTGGTGGTATAAGCACTAGAGGTGTTAGTAGACAATTCTTGATCAGTTGGAAAGTTTTATCACATTTATCATCCCATTTGTAGGTTATCTCTTTAAGGAGAGGGTGCTGTCATAATAGTGGTTTACAATTCCTGAGAGGAACGAATTTTAGCTGAAATCACATATTTTTATAAAATATAATGATTTAAGCCTTAAAAAGTTCCATTTTAAGGATTCCAATTGAAGAGGGTTTGATCAAATCACCTTAGATCAAAACCCCTTGGATAGAACCTCGCTAGTTTTAAACCATACCTATAAATGCGTCTCCTTTAGACCTATCAAAATGCTGATAAAAAATCACTTTTGATTTAGCTTTTGGGGATCAAATGAATTCATTTAAAATTTATTTCAAATGATTATGGTATTCCTCAGAACAAGTTATCCAATGAATATAATTTTAATATGTTTTGGTTTTGTTATGTATTTGTTTTTAAGTTTTATTAAACATAGGTTTTTCATTGAAAATGAATTTCTTTGTTCTTCACATGTGGAAAAATAGAAGATTATCAAAAAAAAATGAAAAATATGAGTGCACTAGATATTGAAGTCCTTGATCCAACAAAAAAATTAAATTAAATTTTGACATATACAAAAGTTACGCTATAATGGTCGCTATGTCTGAATTGTAATTCGCTTTGACTTTGAAACTTGATTAAGGAAAAAAATATTCAATAAAAAACTATATAACCAAGTGGAAGCACTAGATATCAGAGTTACAAATCTAAATTTGAAAGAATTAGAATTTTATCCTTCATGGAAAAAAAGTTATGCATTATACGGTGCATCAATTTTTAAAAATGTTGTATTTTGAAAAAAATCAATTTTCGTGGGAGATGGAAAAAGAAGTTTTGATTCCAAAAATTTTGAAAAAAATATTTTTAGAATCTACAGACAAAATTTGATGAGACTCTAGTTTGCACCATCTTCAAATTCCTCACGGTTTAGCCACTATAGGTGCCCAAATGTGAAAATTTAGTTAAAAATAATAATTTCAGTGTCCAGTGTGGCCAAAAATTGTAAACCACTATTATGGGATCACCCGAGAAGATGTGAAAAGGGATGAGTCTTATCCAATAGCTAAGCTATGAACCTTCTAATGAACTGCAACCTTCCTTGTAATCCTCTCATTTATTTCAATGTCTGTGGCGGTTCCATTTCTAGGATGGCTTTTACCTTTGTTGAATCAATTTCTATCCCTCTTTGTGAGACGATGAAGCCAAGAAGTTTCCTTGATGTGCCCTCGAACACACACTTTTTTGGATTTAGTCGTACCTTGTATTCTTCAAGCCTTTCAAAGATAGGTCCTAGGATTTGTATGTGCTCACTTCTCTTCTTTGATTTTTCCAAAATATCATCCACATAATCTTCAACTATTTTGTGGATCATATCATGAAAGATGAGGGTCATGACTCTTTGATAGGTAGCTCCTACATTATTTAACCCAAATGGCATCACATTCTAACAATAGGTTCCCCATGGACAAGTAAAGGCAGTTTTATGTGGATCTTGTTTGGAAATTATGATTTGATTGTAGCTTGAAAAGCCATCCATGAGTGACAATATTTCATGTCCAACTGTTAAATCTACAATGAGATCAATGTTGGGAAGAGGGAAGTCATCCTTCAAACATGCCTTGTTTAGATCTCTGAAATCAATACATATTCTGATGCCCCTAGTGGGTTTTGAGATTGGTACCAAGTTTGAAACCCACTTAGGATAATCTATCGGTCAGATGAATCCAATTTCAAGAAGCTTTTGTAGTTCCAATTTGACCAAGAGTGTTATTTGAGGGTGCACCTTCCTTAATTTCTGCTTGACTAGTTTAACATCAAGATATACTACTAAGTGATGTACAACCACTTCTAGATCAAGGCCTGGCATATCTGTGTATGACCATGCAAAGTTAGCTCTTCTCTCTTTAAGGAATGTTGCAAGGTTCTATTGTTCTTTGTCTAATAATGATTCAACATAGAAGGTGATCTTAGGTTCTTCTTTTGTTCCCACATTGATTGGAGTGGCCTTTTCTGCTAGTACCGTTGACTTTTCTGCATGCATGGAACTAAGGGGGAGATTGAATTTTTCATCCTTGGGTGCCTCAGAGAGGTTTTCACCATCGAATGCATCCTTTTTTTTTACTATTTTAGGACCAAAGAGTTTCACTAGGTGGTTTTCACTCAAGGATCTGTATGTTAGTTACATTTCATTTATTTTGCAACTGAAGGATTCAATCATCTCCCCATAGTATGCCCTTGTATCAAGCTCTATGTTGAAGCCTTCTTTGTGATCTGCCCATGATAAGTTGTCTCGGAGTCCCATGAGTTATGATATTACTTCATCATTTTTGAATAAATCTAGAACCGGTGGTCCTTGTTGGTCCATGTCAATGAGTTGCGGATATACTAGGCATATTTCAGTGGGTTGGTTATTTGAGATAAAGGATGTTATGGATATCATGAAGAGGGTGTTGCTCTCAAATAGGTCAACAACATCAAGAGGAAAGTCATCTAAGGTAGTATCACGTAATGTAGGTGACCAAGAGGAAGCCTCAACTCATTTAGTAGCAATACCTTTTCCAATAAGTGTGACCTTGC
Organism: Sequoia sempervirens; assembly: GCA_007258455.2. Lineage (NCBI taxonomy): Eukaryota > Viridiplantae > Streptophyta > Pinopsida > Cupressales > Cupressaceae > Sequoia > Sequoia sempervirens. The sequence goes on along the minus strand of VDFB02006854.1, from coordinate 64,891 downwards.
TAGTAGTACAACCTAAGCTAAGATTCTTTAGTTGTTTCTCGGGAACGATGGGTTCTAGTAAACCATTGTCATTTTGTCCTAGCTTCTCATTCTTGTTATATCCCCAATTTTTTCATTAGTTGTAGACATTTGTTGTCATCTTCCATGGGAAGAACAAGAACAATTCTTTCATCTTGATAGAGGATTTCAGAGATATCTTGCTCATTGATGTCTTCTTGATTCAGGTCTCCCCACTTGGTGAAGGTAGTAGTTGCCATCTTGATTATTTTTGGTTCCTTGGTGCTAGATGTTGGTTTCCCATGAGTTTGAGGAGAAATAGGTAACTTTCCTAAGATAAAGATGTCTTTCAATATTTTGTAGCTTCCACAACCATCATCTTGAATCACTGCTTTGACATCGGGTATGCTATACATAATGGGTATACTTCATGCTGAGGTAGATGCTAGGGATGATGGGTCAAAAAATGAGCTTGATGGTGTGGGTCCTTCATCAGTTTTGGGTATTTGTGGGATCTTATAAAACTTGGCCTCAAGGCTTTTGCAGTAGTAAAAAGGCTCAGGATCTCTATGGATAGTGATTTCTCTTCCTTTGAAAAGAAACTTCACACATTGATGATAGGTTGGAGCTACAACTTTCAAAGCATGGATCCAAGGTCGACCAAGCAATATGTTATATGGAAGATCAAGATCTAGTACTTGGCATGTGGTTTCTACAATAAGAGGTCCCACTTGGATTAGAAGTGTTATGATTCCTTGTGATACCCGTTCTTGGTCATCATATGCTCTAATGGTGGTACTCTTTGTCTTCTTAGTAGTATCTTTTGAATAGCCTAGATGCTTGATCAATTGTAGGGTACAAATGTTTAGACCAACACCTCCATCTACCAAGACTCTTTTGACCTTGTTTTTAATGAATGACAACCTTAAGGTGTAAAGCACGGTTATGGGATGGTTGTGATGGGAAATCTTGCTCAGAGAAGGTGAGAAGATGGCTGGTGATATGCCCTACCATAGCTTGAAACTGATCAGTATCAATTTTCTCAGGAACAAATGACTCAGACAAGGATTTTCCAATATTTCCCTATGTGCAAGAGATAATCTCAAGAGTTCTAAGATTGATATTTGAGAGGGGGTCTATTTAAGCTGATCTACAAGATTATAATTGCTAGGATTAGATGTGGAAAAATTAGGTTGTACATCTTGGATTGAGTTGGGGTAGCTCCTTGAACAATTATTTTTCCATGTCATGTGGTGACTCCACATTCCGTACTAGCTCCCTTGATGGTGAAAACAGTGATACCGCTATCATAGGAGGAAACTACATTGGAATAGGAATGTTGTAGATTGGTGTAATCCTTAGCTTTGCCATTGTTGTTGCTTTGTTATGATTGAGCATAGGGGTCTTGTATATCTTGAGATCTTGGTTTCCAGCTGGTACCTCAATAGATATGGTATCATTCTCTATGAGATCCTAGATGATGTTCCTAAGTTTCATGTAGTTTGTCATTTTATGTCCTTTGATTTTATGAAAGTCACAGAGATCACACTTGTTGTACCAAGATGGCTTCTCTTGGGGTTCTTGGTAGTTTTTAAAGTTAGGAAGTGTTATTAAATTTGACTCTTCCAGTTTCTTCATGATTGTCTCGATGGGTTCTGATAACTGTGTGTACTTGTGTTTGGGATAGTTGTTCCTGTTACCAGTTTTCCTAGGTTGTGTGTTGGTGTTATTGATCTAATTGTTCTGATCTGGTACCATTTGTTGCATAGTTGGTTGGATGTTAGCAACTTGATTGTTATTGGGTCTAGGAGCACTTAGTATAACCTTAGTATATACTACACCATCATTTGTTACATTTTTTTTTAGCCCATTCATGAGGTTTCTCATTTGAACTGGTTGAAGGACGGTTGTCTTTGTATGCTTAAGTGTTTCCTTGTGAGATTAGGGATCTTTCAATGTTAAAGGATCTTGGAACAAGCTTGTCATAGGATGTGATGCATTGCATTTTCAAGTGGAATGATAGATTTGGATCAAGGTTGGCTACAATGATTCCCACTTGTTGTTCGTTAGGAAGAGACCACTTACTTTTACTAGCTCTTTATCTCCATCATTGTAAGAAATTAGCAAAGGTTTCTCGTGGATTTTATTTGAGTGTGTACAACTCTTCTAAGCTAATGCCCATGTCAAGATTGAAGGAGAAGTGATCAATGAATTTGTCAGTGATTTCTTGAAAAGTTTTGATACCGGGAGGAAAATGAGAGAACCAATCCATAGTAGTACCTATTAAACTTCAAGGGAAGAGGAACATTAGATATGAATCATTGTAAGCCATTTCCATGCACATGATATTAAATTATTTGATATGGTCAACATGACTTCCTCTCCCTTTGTATTTGTCAAACTTAGGGATTTCAAAACTAGGAGGGAATGGTATCATTGCTATGTTTTGATCAAATGGGTAGGGACACAAATTTTGTGTATGAGGTTTCTTTGTCTTTCCCATGCAAAGGTCTTGCATTTCTTGTGAAAATGCTTTCAATTGTGATGTTAGATCATCTTGTAGATTGGGTGGAGGAACATATGGTGGGATGAAAGATGAATTATATGGGTGTATGAAGGTGTGAGATTTTGTGAAAGTGACGAATATGTTCCTGATGCATTTGGATTGATGATGTTCATAAGAGGAAAATAGGATCCTTTTTGCTTTTTTTGGGTGTATTGATGAGGTAGTAAGGCTTTTTGTTGAGCTTGTTGTTGTTGTTGTGCCACTAGGGAATGTTGTTGGGCCTGTTGTTGTTTGTTGTGCTTGTTGTTGTTGTGTGGCTTGTTGTGCTGCTAAGGATGCTTGTTGAGCTTGTTGGGAAATGGTTGCTTGTTGTTGTTGTGCTAAGGTTTCTTGTTGTGATTAATGTTGTTGTTGTGCTAAGGCTGCTTATTGAGCTTGATGTTTTTGTTGTGCTAAGGTTTCTTGTTGTGCTTGTTGTTATTGTTGTGCTAAAGTTGCTTGTTTTTGTTGCTATTGTTGTACAACTTGTTGATAAGTTTGTTGTGCTTGTTGTAAATCTAAGGCATGTGCTTGCAATGTGGGATCAGGTGGTTGTTGAGACATTTGTGAAGGAATAGGGACATTGATGTTTTAAGTGGATAGTGGATTGTTGGTGAAAGGTGGAGGATTCCCTTGGTTTAGCATTCCTTGCAATATGGTAGATTGAGGTAGAGGAATGTATGTTTGAGGTCTCAGTTGACTTGGCATAGAAAAGGGAGCTGTTGGAAAAGATGATGTCATTAAGTTTTGTAATGGAAATGACACAGTAGGACCTTGAGTCCATTGGTTGAAAAGATTCCCTTGTCATATGTTTTGAGGATTGCCTTGTGCAAAAGATGTAAACAAAGGATTCGTGATCAAGGTACTCACGGGATTGATAGAATTTGTAACCAAGGGATTGCTTTGAGGTGGATTTATAGGGGATGGTATTGTAATGGTAGATGGAATAGATGAACCCACCAGAGGGTTTGATAAAGATGTCCCTATTTGTGTTGAGGGTTGATTCTATGATATGGTATTGGCATTCCCTAGTGTTTTGTTTTGATATTTTTGGTCTATACTGCTCTGCGTGATGGTAGGAATACTTGTGGTACTCATGGGTGTGGATGAAGAAGGGTTTCCCCAAAATGTCAAAGTGGTGGTGGAATAGTGAAGTTAAAGCGGAGTGTGTAGCTATTTTGGATCTTCGAGAACATGAGAAGCACCAAAGGTAGGTGTCCAAACAGTGGTGGGAGGTGGAGGATTGGTTTCAAGAGTACCCACAAGTGTATTACTTTTGAATGGTAAGGTGTGACCAAAATCTTTAGCAAGGCTAGTTGCAAGACTAGGTATGTAAGTTTGACTTAGCCCTTATGATGGAGTTGTGAAATCCTGTGCAAAACTCTGTGCTACAAATGTTGGGGAGATAGGAGCTACACTTTCAAAAAGTTGATGTTCTAAAAGTTCTTCTCTAGTGAGCTCAAATGGGTTCTTGGTGACATCTTTGATTTCGTATGGTCCTGAAGGAGATGATGGTTGTTGTGATGGTGTAACATGACTACTAGGGTCAAATTCTAAAGGATTTGGATCACTTGAGATAAATGTAACTTTTTCTTTTTCCATGTTTCTCTTGTGTTGTGATCTCGTCTTTACCATAAATTTGGTGTCAGCAATGGGAGAGTTGTGTTGAGTTTTGTAATGTTTGAACTCTCTAGTTGACTCAAATCTAGGTAAAAGGGACGCTCTAAGTCTTTTGGGAGCAATGATGATAATGTGGGATGGAAAGATGGATGATGTGGGAAGTGATCTTTGTAAGCGTTTTAGGATAACACTTTTGACTTAAGTTTGATGTTTTGATGTTGGAATAAAGGATGACAATGGACTTAGAAATATTTAGGGTAGACTTGTGACCTTCAAGATAAACTAGTTCAAAGATGATAACTATCTCAACTAAGTGCATGGTAAATGATACATTTCACATACAAAATAGCTAAGGTAGCAAGTTGGTTTGATTTTTAAGTCCCAAAAAGTTGGTTTTTTTTGAAATTTTGCAAAGATAGATGAGATGAAGGATGGAATTTGATGAAGGGGTGAGTGAAATGTTGAACCCAATGTTGACCTAAAGTAAAAAAATTGTTTTGACAAGACCAAGGTAGTGAGAATGATGTTGGACCTCTAAAATGTTCAAATCCTAGAAAATGAGAGGATGGAGGGGAATGTTCAAACCTATTCAAGCTCTCCTAGCTCAAGCATAAAAGTTTCTAAACAAAGTGTAACGGTTGTGGTAAAATATGGACATGCTCACTTTTGATTATACTTTGTTTGATGATTCCTACGTTTGAAATGGAGTGTTGGAGACTTTCCCTTACGAAGTTTAACTGTTTTATGAATCATTTAGAGGAGTTGGGTATCATGAAAAGGACCAAGATTTTGACTCCAAAAGAATGCAAATAATTCTAGACTATACCTTGAAGAGTGTCTATAAAAGTTTGCTACCAATTTGTTTCTATTTTTGTGAATTGCTCGAAGGTGTTTCTTAAGAGCTTTTGGAGTGAGATGCCTAAGTCTAAAATGAGGACCTGTAGACTTTGGCTTAGGAATCCTGATTTTTAGTGAGATCATGGGGAAACAATTTAAGTTTATGGAAGAAAAGGAAGATATTTATTGCCACGCGAGTGGTCGTAATAGGGGCCTTCTAGCCTCAATATTAGCATGTTCCTCTTCTTCGACTATAATGGTTGTTGTTTTTCTCCACTGTGTGTTTGTCTCCTTGTTTTCAAAAGTGAAGGTTCTCAAACTACTAATGAGATCTGTTTGTTCACCATTTATGAGTTCAAAGTTTGGTTTAATTATAGCACCTGGAAGATCAGGTTGTTCAATGGGAGCAATCGATCTCTAAATAGTCATGTGGGGTTCTTTTGTCAATTTATCTTTGCTTAGGTGAATTGATTTTACCACAAACACTTGTCTTTGATTATGTTTCCAAACTAGATATTTATGTCAAAAACATCATAACTTTCACAATGTCCATTTCATGAAAATCATGAGATTAAAGCCATAATTGCCTATGTTGTCTTTGGTAAATATGGGTTTGAGATTAATCTCAAGATATTTAGAAATCACTAAGGATAAATCCCTAGGACAAGCAATAATATCAAGGCTAACTCAAGAAGTCCATATTTAAGCCAAAGTATTTGAAATTTTGGATAGTGAATGTTTATTTTTCGATCGTTTTGAAACCAAGCAAAGTGTTAAACTAACTCACAAGCATTACAACCCTAGGATAAAAATTGCTATATTTATTGTATTACCACTTGGATTTCTCCAGTTGCGCTTATTCAGAGCAGATGATTAGAAGCTTGACCACAAATATGTGGGATGGCTTCGGAGGTCCGACCTCCTGACATCAACAAATATTAAGGATTTTTGGCTACTACACAAAGATTCGTAATAAGGGCATCCAATTCAAAGGACACTATGATAAACTCCCTCAAGAGGTCTCCCAACCCTTAGAACAAGGGCTTTACACATCATAAAGATATTGGGGGAGAGTTATCATGCATCACTCTATTGATTGCAAAATTTCCTTGCAGCCACAAATTTATATAGCAATTCGAAAGAGCCTGGCTTATGCTCGTTACCGCTTGGGTTGTTCGCTTGGGGTGGGTACTTTTTCCCACCAAGGCAGACCATCTAAAGGTGAACAATAGTGAGTAAGTAAATCTATAGTTCGATCATCTTTGCTTGCATGCATAAAGAGAGAACACAAAGCTATGCCTTTTCTCACACTAGCATGGTTGTTCAATTTTAAACCCAATTGAAAGATGTGGGTGATTTTGCAACGTGCTAGAGAATGTTTCTATTTCTCAATATTTCCAAACAACATGAGAGAATTGCATACACATTCACTAGAAAAGTTGAAAACCACAAAACAAAACAAATAGTTGTCAATTTTATCCTTCAAAGCAATGATGAGTTCATTTTATGCACCAATTGAAAGATGAGTTTGCTTTGTTCAATTTTAAGCCCAATTGAAAGATGTGATGTGAGGGTTCATGTTTATCCAATTTTGAATGTTCATTTTAAACCCAATGAAAAACTAGTGTGTTGCCTAAAACTGAAAGTAAAAAATCATGAAATTGGGTTATAATTGCCCCAAAGCGTTGAATGCTACTTACAATTATAAAATGTTAAGATAGAAGAGAAGGTCTTCAATCTCACTCCATGCCTTTAAACCTGCAAAACCCCATTAGTCTAACAATGAAAACACAGTTAGATATCCATCAGTGATCAGATAATCAAAAGAAATTAAGTTACATGTCAAAAAACAAACGTAAAGTTTCTTACCCTAGTTGAGCATCCTTGCACACAATGGCGTCACAATTTGAAATTTGGGTGTCGCTCTAGTGAATTTGAGCATAGCTTTGCAATAAAACCAGTGAGCATGATTGCATTGTTGTTTTGATGGACGTCGTTGAAAACAAATGTGTTGTTGTTTGAAATTTGAAAGCGTCGGTCTGGTGAAAATGAGCATCGTCGTTTTCGTTCCACGATAGTTTAAAATTTAAATACGTCACTATATTTAAATCGGCATTAGCCAATTAAATATGTGCCATTGTATCAAATTGCTTGGGTTTCGCTATATGACGATGCTATTGAAATAGTGTCGTTTGTGGTTTGAGTGTCACTACAACCTACAAAATAGCATGAACATGGATTTTGAGCTAAAATATGGTTAAATGATTGGTTTTCCCTCCTAGTGCCAAAATTTCAATGCGAGGATATAGTATGGGTCGAATTATGCTTGATCTGTGAAGAATTGATGCATAATGGAGCCACCACTACTCAAATCTCAACAAGATCGATAAAAAAAGGTTAAAACTAAACATTTTATCAAAACCTAACATACTAAAATATGAAAGCTATCAAAACATCTACTCTAATCCATTCAAAATTTATCTTGTTGTGGAATTAGTGTCGCATTGATGTGGACCGACGACCCTTTCCCAATCTTGTGATAGTGATCTTGTCTCAATAGATTGTATGGAAAATAATCGATGAAACCATGGTGTTTGATGTGCGAAAACCTAAATTATGTAAAAATGAACATGATGCAAGCTAAGTTACCATGATTTTATGCTATAAATGATCTAATTATGCAATTGCTCAGCTAATGCTAAGCTAATCTAAGCTAATTTAAGCTAAAATGATGCTAAAAGATGAAAACCCTAATTTATTTACAAACTAAGATGGATGCATGGAAGCCATTAATGAAAGCTTGAAGCTAATATGCAATGAAAATGAACTAAAAAAAGCTAAAAAGTGAGCAAAAGATAAGCAAGTATGTGAGTGAATTTAACAACATAAGTTTGCAATAAAAGATGGATTCATTTGTCTCCAAATAGTGATCTATTTATAGGAGATCAAATGAGGAATGGATGGTTGAGATCAAAAGCTTAATCAATGGTTCAAGATGAAGGAGATGAGAGGCATGGATCATGGATTCTCATCAACAGATGAGAATGCAAAATGAAAGTTAATCAAGGGCTCACACTTGCCTCAAACAAACACACTTTTGACTTGCCCACACAGGTCAAAGGTAACTTGCTTAAGAGGTTAAAGGGTTAACTTGCTTTTGAAGCTAAGTGAGTTGATTAGAGGAAAGAGATTTTCCAAATTAAAACAAAGTTTTAATTGTACAAAAAGGATAAAGAATATTCCATGGGAATATTCCCTTTAATTAGAAGAAAATTAGAAACAAGGTTTAATTGCTAATTAAATGAGGTTTAATTTATGCAATTAGGGAACTAGAAGAATTAAGAGACATTTATTAAATTAGATGATTTAATAAATAGGTGAGGGGTGATGAAATGATATTTAATTAAATAACTTAGGGTTATTTAATTAAAGAAGATGAGTTAGGAGATTAAATTAAATAATTTGATTTATTTAATTTAATGAGGTGAAGTGTTAGTGTGAAACGAGATGAATTAACCCAATTTAATTAATTAGGCCAAATGGATGAAAATGATGCAATTAATTAATTAGCTAGGCTAATTAAATCAATTAAGCGAAAAGAGGATGGATAAAGAGGAAATGATGTTAATAAATCTGTTTCAAATATATGACATCGATTAGGACATTTTTCAGTGTCTACAGTAACTCTTGCTGAAATTATTCAAACTTTGAAAACCCCAATTTGATTTACAAATGTGAAGAATGATTATTCTCTAAGTCACTTTAATCTTCATATAACTCAACATTTATTTCACCTTACTTAGCTCTAACAATAATTTACGTTGGTAGGTGGCCTGCTTGGCACCAATTTCAAACTTCATTTAACACCTCTAGGTGGCTTGTAGAGGAGAGTCAAATATTTGAATAGTTCTAGAAACCATGTCAAAGTTCGACACAAGTTTTGAAACATTTATTTCCTTCTGCTTTTGATACTCTCCTTTCTTTTCTCGATAACCTTACGTTAAAGGAGATTAAATTATGAGTTGTGAATCAAGTTCCGCCAAGACTATGAGAACCTTGTTAGGATAAGATATGGTTGTTATGACCCCACGTAATGCCAATGAAAACTAAAGAATGGTTGATTATCTTTCGTTCGGCCATAAAACACAAGGGTTTTGGTTCGGTGTTGGGGCCTAACAAGGTTGTGAGAACCTCGTCGACTCCCAACAATAGTTTTGAAACTAAGGAGAAACTCTGCCTTTCCTTTGCTTGGATCACCTTCACTTTAAAAGGAAGCTTCTTTAGAAAGATGATAGGTTTTACAAACCTTCATGGTCTCCAAAAGAACTGTAAAAACCAATTCCAAATACTAACTCCTTGAGGACTTTTTGATGAAGACTGTGAAAACATTAAGTGTGCAAATATGATATTGGTGGAGATTAATTACCTCCAAGCTCTTAACATGTGATAAAGAAATGGTCCTTGAGACAAGTACCTCTAGAATCCACCTACTCATATCTCTTGCTTAGGTTATGGTTTTGTGTATTGTGAATCTAGGAACCACTTGAGGAGTTAGTCAAGGTTCTTCTTAATACCTTTATGATGGTCATCACCACCACATTATATTTTTGGTTGTGCCCCTCCTCTCCACCAAGACAAGTTATCTTATTTAGTGGCATCTCGACCTACAAACAAAGGAAGTGGAAGGAAAAAACGTGTCTAAATAGATTTGAAGCTCATAATTGAATCCTTCTAGTAGTGACCAAATTAGAGGAGCGTTCCAATTAATTTTTCTTTATTAACTTTATGGCTTATTGCTTTCATTTAATATTTTTTACATTGATATACATTTTTATAAATATTTATACTCTTAATTTTTAAAAAAAATTAATTATTAATTATTATTTTAAATTTCTTTTATTATAAACTTAAATAATTAGCATTTCACTTTTTAAATATATAATCTAATATAATTTTCGATGTTTTTTATTGTAAATTTATAATATAAATGATAGATTCCAACTAAAATAAATAGAGTAATGGCATACTATTTTTTATTAGAAGTTTTGGAACTATATAATATATAAATAGGTTATATAATTGTTTTAAATTAATTAATTAAATCACAATAATAAACAAACCTAAATTATAGTTACAGTGACAAAATACGCTTTTGGCCAACTACTTTTGACATTCGAATGTGAAAACCAATAAGAATCTTTCTTCACTAGATAAGATATAAATATTCATGTCGCATTAAAGCGCGAAAAAGAAGTCGGAGAATGCATTTTATGGGCCCCACAATCATTATGTACGTAGAGACAAAAACTAACACGAAAGGGATACGGGCATTAAAAAATATTCATTGCCAATTAAAATTGCAAAAGAAAGGATAAGGAAACTTAAGGGTTGAAGCCTCTAAATGAATGCTTTGTGTATGGGATATAAGAAAATACTACCCAACTTTTTTATTGGAAAATAAAATAATAATAAAATTAGATATATATAGAGAGAGTGTGAATAGACTTTAGATTTAAAAATAAGAAAATTACATTTAAAGAGAATGGAGATTTCATTAAAAAACAATCTGAAAGGGTATATTATATTTGACAATAAGAGATTATGCATTATTTTTTAGGAGTGGACAATATTCAGGTATTTATGATAATGTTATTATTTTTATGAGAATTTTTTTGATCTTGTGTAATTTGGGATGGAAGATCGATTATTTGAATTTTAAGTTCAATATTGCCTTTCAACATATATATAATGATTATTTCTATTGATGTTGAGGAATTAGAAAAAATAGTTTTGCATTTGAGCATTCATATGTACATTAAAATACATTGATGAAAGGATTCTAATATTTTGTTTTGTGAACAATGCAAACCTAAAAGTGTAGATCTCTAGCTTAGTTTTTTGTTGAAATATAGTAGGGAGTGAAATCATGATAGTATGTCAATTTTTTATGCATGATTACAAATCTAGAAGGCATGTTGAACAATCTATATTTTGTGGTAGAACCAACACTAGATAGCTTGGATAGTAAGGAAAGCAAGGTGATGTCTTACAACAATTTTGTAGTGCATAATCTTCCAAGCTAGAAAGTGATCCTTAGCCTTTCTTTTTGATTTCTAAATGAAAATTTGCAAGTTAAACTACCTAGTCTCAAACCGATTCACTCTTCATTTTGTATTAAGCCATAACTAAATTTGGATTTAGAGGGAGAAGTTTTAAATAAATTGGATTGAGATTAAGGGAGTATCATTCAATATTTAATATCTTGGGGATCATCTCCAATCTTTGAAAAAATGCATGAGATGGGAGTTGATAGTTTTAGCTATAAAGCTAAAGGAATCTAAGCTTGAACTTTATGGATGGTGGTATATAAATGTTAGACAATTTGTAATTGCATATCACTTTTCCAAGTTAAGGTTAAGAATTCCCGAATGTCTCTGAATTCATTGATTCCTCTTCTAAATATAATCTTACAACATAAGATATTACTAAGATCCAAAGGTTGATTATTTAAGCATATCATCCCACTCCATCATATTGATGATGAAGAAAATCTTGACCCATGACATAAAACTATGATTTTATAAAGCATATAAATCCTGCAAAATATAATCCTACTTAACCAATCTTCACATGGTAAATTCACAAGATGATGCAATCTTTTAGGGATAAATTAACTATAAAGAAAAAGTTAAGTACAACCACCATATTCCATGTTTGGTTTGAGCATACAAAAGCATCACTTCCTTTAATACTAAAGATGCATTATGAAACACTTAATTCAAATATATCACACTTTGATGGATTATAGATATAAAATTAGAATATCGTGACAATTTGGCAAACTAGGGGACATGAAAGTAATCCAAAGAAAAACTCTCTACTAATGATCAAAATAACCATCTACATACAACTCAATAAATTGGTTTCCAAAACTTTACAAGGTCAATAAACTAGGATTATTTAGAAACCCCAATTTACAAACTTAATGATGTTTACATACTATTTTTTTAGTAATGAGTTTCAATAGGAAACAATAATTTAATTATTTGCATTTCCTAGGAGGAAATCATTGAATTTCTATGTGAATTTTCAATAAAGTCCATATAAATCCCTTTGGTGAAAATATTTCATTTAATTTTGGTGGAAAATATTATTTTAAGATGTGTATTTGGTTTCATCTCCAAGAAGATATTTTCTAATAAATGATCTACAACAAGTTTCCATTTAAACTCTAGTAGTTGGTCCACTTTGAGACTTGCAACTTAAAAATATAACTCAATGAGATGTTCTAGATCAACATTAAGTAATTCTCATTTTCCCAAGATAAGTATTAATCACCAACATTAGGTGTCCAAATGAATCCAATCAATCAATAATTTAAGTAATCTTCAATCCATGTAGCTTTGCATAGATAGAGTTTAGAATATATCAAATTCCAATAAAAAACTCTAAAAATATTTAACTTTGGTTCATTTTGATCCTTCCAACATTAAATAAATTCATTATGTGTGACGAGGGAGCAAACCCGGAGACACAGAATAACACTCACAAAATAGAGAATAATATTTTCTATTAAAATATGGAACTCTTACATGCAGATGATCTCAAATCCCCAAGCTCTGTATTAGATGCAAATTACAGACTTATAGAAAATTACCCAGATCCCCCTTTCGCAGCATGCGAACTTCTTTCCCCAAAAAGTTACCCAAAAATCAGAAACTAGCCCATAAATAGCCCTCTTTGGTTTGGAGCCAAAAACAACATTCAAGATATGAGTTTTGGCGGTTTGGCGCCAAAATTACAATTTGAAATTCAAGTTTAAATTCACAGTCAAAAATTAGCACATTTCTAAAATATGCACCAACTTCCGGCAGCCATAACTTTTAATCTGACTGTCAGATCTTCAATGAGAATACCTTTTCAGAAAGCTCTTGAAAAGATGATTTTCTTCAAAATAGGCCTATGATAGACTACTTTGGAATTTTCGCAAATTTTTGGGCCCATCCGGAGCCGTTTAGTGCCTCAAACTTGACTTGAAAGGTTTTTCAGGGTAAAAAGCAGAAACTGGAACTTGAATAACTTTCAAACCGTGAATGATCTTGACCCGATTCTTTCGCCAGAGTGTGTATTTTTCCATCCTAAACCTTTCCATAAATTTTTGTCTTCCCACGACTTCAAATTCAAACCTGCTAAAAATAGCAGTTGAGCAGAAAAAGCAGAAAAACAGTTCTGAAAGTTGGAAACTCTTATTCGACGAAAAGGGTATTTAAAAATGCAAAAACATCTACAAAAAGAAAACAACAGGAACAAAAATGGAAATCATCTTTTTTTGGGTGATGCAAGATTGCCCTCACACTACTGGATGCTCCTGCATCAGACACCTAGGGTAATTTGAGAAGTGACCCTGTCACATCTCAGATGATTAAGAAAAACCCAAACGGTCAACCTCTGCCTTAGACAGCCAGGATGAATCTTCCACAGGCCTTCCTCTCCACTTCACCAAATATTCTTCATATTGCCTATTTTTGGTACTCCTTCCCACACGGCTATCCAGGATTTCTTCAATCTGCTCCTTCTCTGAAGTAGGTGTTGGAATGCCACACTGTTCTATTGTTGGTGCTTCCTCTGCGCCACCATCATGATACTCTGTCAAATCTAAAATATTAAACATAGGGGAAATGTTGACTCCATCCGACAACTCTACCTCATATGCATTCCCTGATTCATGCCTCTTCACAATTTTACAGGGACCGAACTTCTTCATCTTCAGTTTGTTATAGGTTTCCACTAGAAACCTTTCTTTCCTCAGGTGGACCATCACTTCATCACCAATCTGAAACTCCTTATACCTCCTTTTCTGATCTGCCTTAGACTTATACTGCATATTCATCTTGTTAATATGTTCTCTGACATTCTCATGTATATTCTTGATGTGCTCTGCAAATTCTTCAGCTTCAGCACTAGTCTTCTTCTCCTGGTCCATCTTCCTCAATTCTAGAGTGGTCCTGAGATTGCCTCCATACACAATTTGGAATGGTGATCTACCAGTACTTTTATTGACAGAATTGTTGTAAGAAAATTCTACCTAGGGTAAGATCAAGTCCCATCCCTTAGGTTTATCTCCTACCAAGCATCTCAGTAGGTTACCCAAACTTCTATTCACAACCTCAGTCTGCCCATCAGTTTGTGGATGGTGTGCAGAACTTAACTTTAACTCTGTTTTCAACTTCTTCCACAAGGTCCTCTAAAAGTATCCAACAAATTTTGTGTCACGATCTGAGACTATACTCTTTGGCAAACCATGTAGCCTCAACACCTCTCTGAAGAACAAGTTAGCAATGTGGACTGCATCATGGGTCTTCTAGCATGGGATGAAATGTGCCATCTTTGAAAACCTATCAACTACCACAAATACTGAATCATCCCCTCTCTGTGTCCTTGGCAAACCAAGAACAAAGTCTATACTTATATCCTCCCACGGCCTCTCTGATACAGGTAAGGGCTGATACAACCTAGTATTTTGACTCACTCCTTTAGCCATCTGACATACTCTGCAACTCTACACAAACTTCTTCACATCTTGTGATAATTGAGGCCAATAATAATGCTCACTGATAATGGCAATGGCCTTATCCTGACCAAAATGTCCTACTATTCCTCCATTGTGCTTCTCCTTTATTAGGTTCTCTCTCATGGAACTCCTTGGAATACACAATTGGCTTCCCTTAAATATCATGCCATCCTAGATTATGAAATCTAGCCACTTTGTCCTGTCAACTATAACAGGCTCCTTGCAAGCTTTCCAAGCTTCTGCAAAATCAAGATCTTCAGGATACAACATCTTGAGTTCATTGAACCCAACCACTTCGATCTGCATCTTTGTTAATAATGTCTGCCTCCTACTTAAGGCATCTGCAACCCTATTTGACTTCCCACTCCTATGCTTTAAAACAAAGGTGTAACTTTGCAAAAATTCTACCCATTTCATATGCCTCTGATTTAATTTTCCCTAACTACTTAGATATTGTAATGTTTGATGATTAGTAAACAAAACAAATTCCTTGGGCAATAGATAATGTCTCCATTTCTTTAATGCTTGAACTATTGCATAAAATTCTTGATCATATACAAAATACTTTCTCTTTGCATCATTTAACTTTTCATTGAAATAGGCAATGGGCTTACCTTCTTGGCTCATCACTGCTCCAATGGCATAACCACTGGCATCACAATCCACTTGAAACACCTTATTGAAATCTAGGAGGGCTAAAAATAGTTGCTCTGTCACCTTCTGCTTCAACAAATCAAAGCTCTTCGCTGCTCCAGTGCTTTACTTGAACTCTTTTCTATCCCCTCTCATTGTTTCAGTCAGAGGTGCACAAATACTACTGAAATTTCTAATGAACTTTCTGTAAAAACTAGCCAAACCATGGAAAGATCTCACCTCAGTAGCAGTTCTTGGGGTAGGCCATTCTAGAATAGCCTTCACCTTCTCTGGGTCCATCTTGAGACCTTTTGCTGAAACAACAAACCCCAAGTACACTAACTCCTTCACAAAACTACACTTCTTTAGATTAATCAACAATTTATCTTCTCTCAACTTTTCAAAGACTCTACGAATATGCATCAAATGCTCACCTAGGGACTTACTGAATATTAAAATATCATCTAAGTACACAATGACAAAATTCCCTAGAAACTCTTTCAGTACCTCATTCATGAGCCGCATGAATGTGCTCGGTGCATTGGTTAACCCAAAAGGCATGACTAACCACTCGTACAGGCCCTATTTGGTCTTGAAGGTAGTCTTCCATTCATCTCCCTCATGAATCCAGATCTAATGATATCCACTTTTTAGATCTATCTTTGTGAAGTACTGAGCTCCACTCAAACAGTCCATCAGGTCATCCACTCCCCATCCTTCTTTGGTGCTAGTACTACAGGTACTGCACATGGGCTCAAACTCTCTTGAATCAAACCCTTTCTCAACAAATCTTGAACTTGTCTGTTCAACTCCTCATTTTCTGCAGGATTCATTCTATGAGCTACCTTATTTGGCAAACTGGCTCTAGGGATCAAGTCAATCTGATGACTGATCTTCCTCATTGGTGGTAAACCCTCAGGTACATTATCAGAAATAATCTCCTGAAACTCATCCAATAACCTAGAAACTTCTACTGGTACCTCATCATTATCTTCCTTATCCATTCTAGGAATCAATGCATAACACATATGCTCATGCTTCATGCCTTCTAAAAATTTCCTTCCATCAACAAAACAAATTCTAGCACTACTGCATACCTTTTCTTCGTCCTTCTTCAGGGGTTTCAACTTATGGACTCCATCCTTCATCAAGGAATAAGTGTTTGCATGGCCATCATGTACAACACGCCTATCGAACTGCCATGGCCTCTCCAACAACATGTGACATGCATCCATGGGGATGATATCACAAACTACCTCATTACGATAGCTTCCGATCTTGAACTTCACCAGGCACTGCTCATTGACCAGAACTTTGTGGTCTTTCTGCAACCAGGCAATCCAATATGGATGTGGATGCCTTTCCCTTTTCAGCTTCAACTTCGTAACCATCTCTTCTGACACCAAATTATCAGTGCTCCCACTGTCAATAATGACCTCACAACATTTGTCTTCACACTTACACCTTGTGCGAAACAGATTCTTCCTTTGTTATGGCTCCTCTTCAGTCACTAGGGCTCTTCTAATGACTAGGGCTTCTCCCCTTTTTGCATCATTTGAATGTTCAGACTGCGCCTCCTCATCTGCATGTGCAACCCTTCCACAACCTTCTAGTCTTCTGTTTATTCTTCCTTGGTGTTGTGGACATTCATAGGCCCGATGCCCTTCTTCACCACAATGGAAACAAGTTCCTCTAAAACCACCTCTTCCAGGCCCTAGCCCAGATCTTCCTTGTCCTCTACCTCTTTGATCACCACTGTTTTGATCATGAGGGTAGTAGAAGTTATCATTCCTCTAGCTTCGACTGGTACCCACATCTTCAATTTTCCTTTCATCCTCATTCGGCTCCCAAAAGATCTTCCACTACCCCTTCCGCTTTGACCTCCTCGGCCTTTTTGCTTGCTGTCAAATCTTTTATTTAGCTTCTCCTCAACTTTCAGAGAAAACTGGTATGCATCCTCAATGGTGGTCATTCTGACCAGGCTTAGCTCCTCCTGAATGCTCGATCGTAACCCATTAAGGTAATAGGCTACCTTCTCCTTGTTGGCCTCTACATCGCCCGTTCTAATGATCATCTTGTGAAAATCTTCTGTGTATTCTTTCACAGATCTACTTCCTTGCTTCAACCCTTGCAATTTCTTTAGCAGATGTAACTCATAGTCCACTGGTATGAACTGCTTCTTCAGTTTCTCCACCATGTGATCCCAATTGTTGATCTTTCCTTTTCCTCTTCGATTTATCTCCAATTGGACCTCTTTCCACCAAATATTGGCATGGCCCTTTAACTTCATTTTTGCAAACTTAACCCAATCTGGGTCCTCTACTTCTTCATATTCAAAATACTCTTCTAGCTCATTGATCCAGTCAATCAACTCTTCCAGGTTCAGACTTTCGGAATAACTAGGGACTTCTATTCTGGGCTTTTTCCTATCTTCTAAATGGCCCTAATCAGCCGCATTTGATCTCGATCAATAGCTTCTTCTTCCTCTTCTACATCTGTATCATCCACCTCTTCTTCATCCTCGCTTTCTCCTCTCCTTCTTGGGTCTAACCCTCTTCTCATTTGTTCTTGCAATGCTTCGATTTGTCTCTGGAGGGCTCTGAAACCCTCGACAGCCAATGGATCTCTTCCACCAGCATTTTTGCCACCTTTTCCACCACTACGCCTACCAGGCATCACTCTTAGAGGCATCTTGAATACCTCGAACCCACAACTATGGTCCTGGTGCGAACTACCTCACGATCGACAATCTGTCCACACGCTCAAGAAAACCTGCTCTGATACCACCTGACGAGGGAGCAAACCTGAGACACAAAATAACACTCACAAAATAGAGAATAATATTTTCTATTAAAATATGAAACTCTTACATGTAGAGGATCTCAAATCCCCAAGCTCTGTATTACATGCAAATTATAGACTTATAGAAAATTACCCAGATCCCCCTTTCATAGCATGCGAACTTCTTTCCCCAAAAAGTTACCCAAAAATCAGAAACTAGCCCATAAATAGCCCCTCTTTGGTTTGGAGCCAAAAACAACATTCAAAATATGAGTTTTGGTGGTTTGGCGCCAAAATTATAATTTGAAATTCAAGTTTAAATTCACAGTAAAAAATTAGCACATTTCTAAAATATGCACCAACTTCTGGCAGCCATAACTTTTAATCCGACCGTCAGATCTTCAATGATAATACCTTTTTAGAAAGCTCTCGAAAAGACAATTTTCTGCAAAGTAGGAATTTGGTGGACTATTTTGGCATTTTCGCAAATTTTCAGGCCCATCCGGGACCATTTAGTGCCTCAAACTGAGCTCAGAAGGTTTTTCAAGGCAAAAAGTAGAAACTGGAACTTGAATAACTTTCAAATCGTGAATGATCTTGACTTGATTCTTTCGCCAGAGTGTGTATTTTTCCATCCCGAACCTTCCCATAAATTGCTGTCTTCCCACGACTTCAAATTCAAACTTGCTAAAAATAGTAGTTGAGCAGAAAAAACAGAAAAACAGTTCTGAAAGTTGGAAACTCTTATTCGATGAAAAGGGTATTCAAAAATGCAAAAACATCTACAAAAAGAAAACAATAGGAACAAAAATGGAAATCATCTTTTTTTGGGTGATGCAAGATTGCGCTCACACCACTGGATGCTCCTGCATCAATGTGTAAATTAGTAATCTATGAAATGAAAATATCTGAACATGTTGTATTGATTAGTTCCCTTTCATTTGGTTGACAAGTTTGACTTTCTCTTTTATAAATCTCTTCATCTATTTTAGGACTTAAATTTATCTCTATTTTTTTTATAGTCTAACTTAGGTATTGTATCATACTTTTATTTGGCTTTATCATTTTGATATCACAATCTCTAGCTAGGTTCATAATCATGGTTGGATCCATAATGCATTGTTCACAAGAGTTTTTCAAAATATCATATCTATAGAGCACTTCATTCAAATAGTGGTCATAAATTATATTCATATATAAATCTATATGTAACTCTAATATGGATGAAATTGTGGCAAGAGAAGATTGTGTCATTCTTCATTCATTAGTAGTCACTAATCATTATCAATATGAGGTTTTGTGAGACTTCTCATTATAACTATGTGAACTAATAACCCCAAAGTTCACTTTAGTCATGAATGTAAATAAATTTGTGACTATGAGTTTGTCTACATATTTAGTTGTTCCAACTATGATTCTTCTACCTTTTCTATATCTAGTAAACCTTTACTACATGATAATCGATGTAGATTTCTAGCTTTGACATATATAGATTAAAGACATTGGGAGAGTGCCGAAGTGCTTGCTTATAGTGTGGTTGATTGATTTCAAAACAGTGTCTCAATCTTAGATCCCACAACAATAGTTTGATTTTTCAATTGTTCATTGATCTAACAATATACGCTCAATTATCTCAACAATTAATAGCTCTCATATGAATATTCTTCCTTAATATAAAATTGATACACATCAAAAAAATAATTTTGTTTTTACCATAACTAGATAAATTAATTATTTGAATATGTTAGACATCACATTGATGTGATTTTCTTTAAAATATCTGATATTAAGGCTCCAAAGTGCTTGGTAATCACGCTGATGAACTACAACCACTAAGAAAGTGTCACATTTCTTCTAGACAACTCTTAATTTATAAAGGCAATAAATCTCGAACTCAATATGTAGTTCTAAAAACTTGTCCTCATATCAAGACTTAGTAGGTTGCGACTTAAAAATTTCAATTGTTAATAGAATGATGACCCACTATTTTTGATCTCACGTGTGGCTTAATCTCAACCCTTTAAGAATTTCACTCAATGCTAACTTCACCTTCATTAAATTGATGGTCTAGGATGTTTTCCTAATCGATCAACGATAATGATGTAATGAGAGGGAACAAAATATAAGATAATTCATCTGGCTGGTGGGTTAGTATTATCAAATTCATGCCACACATCCGATTAAATTTATGGAATAATAAATGAGACATCTCTTAAAGAAATAACCACTCATCTATTTCGTTTTAAATTCATTAATATTAGAGCATATTCAAAGGTAAATGGTAAATATTTGTTCTTCCTAACATGAATGGTATTAAGGATAGATGACTTCCAATATAGATGAATGATAGGATAGATGATTTTGAAGGCTAGACAATGGTCATTAAATATCACTAATGTGTACAAGATTTGGGCATGCCAATGGTCATAACATGTAATCATAGGATCTATAGGTATGATAAGGATTATAAGATATGGAATCACAAGACAAAGACATGGTAATGATCATAATATGTAATTTAATAAGATCTAATCATGATAAGGATTATATAGATGGAATCAAAAGATCTAAGCATGATAAAGACCATACTATATAATTATAGAATCTGAGCATGATAAAGATCATAAACATGGAATTAAAATATGTAAAATGATGAGGATCAATATATATAATAATAGGATCTATACCTGATAAGAAGCATACACATGAAATCAAAAGATACATGCATGCTATGTAATCATATAATCTAAGCATGATAAGGATCATAGACATCTACTCAAAATATATAAGCATGATAAATATAGCACCATAACCAAGGAACATAAGATATATGGTAATTTCATAAATTGGGTCTAGCATGGTGAAATAACGAGGAAAATATGATAACTAAGGTGGTAATGTAGAACATAAAAGCATAAGGACCTAGTAACATACAAAGCAACAAGGAAACACACGAAAATGTAGATGACAAATATGGAGCATAGAAGGATATGAGATTCAAAGAAGATATATAAGAAAGCATGAAAAAATAACAAAGAAACAGAGGCAAGGATATGAGCTCATCATGAAACATAAGAAAAACATACAAGTAATACAAAAAATATTCCACCAATCGAGGAATCAAAGCATAAAACATAATATAGAAGGTGAAATGAGAATAAAAGATGCACAATAAGAATTGCATGAACAATGTAGAAGGTGAAATAGGAATAGGAGAAACATAACAATCATGCATTAATAATGTAGACCAGACAAAATGAGAATAGAATAAACATAACAATCATGACATGAACAAAAAGACTAAAGTGTAACAACACATATAAAATATGAAATAATTAGGCCAGTATAACCAAATAGATAAATAAAGCACAACAATGCATAATGCCTCAGGAAACATATTTAAGGAGACAATCCTCCAAGAGGTCAATTCTCTCCTAAATTAGAATCATATTATTCTTCCTCAAGTGCATGACTTATTCAATTACACGTGTTTCCTCTTAATAGGAGTTGACTCTTTTGGTGAACATATTAGTTCACCAAAATAGAAACAAATAAATAAATAAAATCTAAATTATCTTAGAATAATTAATTAAATCACTAGGATAAATAAATTTATCTTAAGGGTAATGAGCTATAATTAACAATCGAGAATATTGTTCAAATTAATTGTCTGACTTAAATAAATTGAAATTGGTACTTAGCTCAATAGTTGATGATGGAAAAGTGATGTGTCAAGTCCCAAGAGCCAATTCACCAATGTTTTGGCTTTTTAGGGTTGATCTAGACAAAGGTATTTGATTTTGTAAATTGGTTATTGCTTACCTCAATTCACCTCCATGTAAGTATAGATATGACCTCTACATGTGTGCACCTTATCTTCATCATGGACCTCAATTGATGTGAGAAAATCTAAACTAGTAGGAGGTGGCTTGATATAATTCACTCACCTTAAATTTTATTTTTTTCTTGTTGTAAGGAAGATGGTGTTCACAAACAACTTTGGAGAATTTGTTAGATTGTGAAGGTCATGTTATCCTTAGTCAAATCCTTGATAGGCTGACTTTTCAACTTTAAGTGAAATGATTGAGAATAACATGCTAACTTGCAATAGTCATATGATAATGTGCTTTGATGTAAATGCTAAGTTAGATTTTTTTTATTCTCCAAAAAGCCAAACTCCATATGTACTCAATGAGAATGCCCTTGGATGTCCTAAATGATTTTCAACTGAGTAAATGAATGATCTTAATGTAACAACCAATCACACAAATTAACATGATAAGCGCTCAATTGGCTCACAATGGCCAATAAGAACATATAAATTTTAATTTTTAATTTTAAAAGTGGAAGGTTGAAATCAATGCCTATGGAAGCGACCTAGATTAACTCTACACCCACAAATTAAACCAAGGTGATAAATAATTAGTATGTGGATAAGGGATATAAAATTGAAGATCAATAATAAAAGAGATTGAAATATGAGATATCATGAGTTGATTTCATGTGTGATACCACTTATAAATTAATTATTACATTTACAACTCTCTAATCAAAATAAACCTTAAAAAGATATAAATATACAATTTTCACCATTACACATATTCATTCATACAATATAATACAAAATCTAAAACAAATCAAATTTTATTCCAAGCTAATATCATTCTAGCTTGCATTCCCTTACATAAGATAGAACCCATGTAATGCATGCATCCACACATTACGTTGCAAAATCCAAACTCCAAAACAACACTGTTGATTGACTCAAATATCAACCTAATCAACATGCCCAAAGGCTACCTATATATTCTCTACATCATGAATAGCTATTACATACTATCATGCTTCAGCTGCACACAAGTGAATCCAATATTCTCCTAGAAAGCATGCACGCAGCTTTCAACGACTCTTCAAACCCATTAATGAAGGTGACAAGTGCTCAGCCTTGTATTTGGCTGTATTTATTCTAGTACCTTGTACACCAACTGAAAGGAACAAACAAAACATTAAGTGATTGTCTCTGAACCCTGTTGGAGACAACTTGCTTCCATGCATAGACTTTACCAAAAGGCCTGTAGAAATTATTGACATTGCTTATCAACAAAGTTGATTTGCACTCCCTTGAGAAAAAAATTCTCAATCTTCTCCTTGGCCACTAATATAGATGAATGCTAGATTCATCCAGCTCAATCTCTCCTCTAAGAATTGAGCAAGACAGCAGTCACAACACAGTAATGGAGGAATTGAATCATAACAGCCAACAGGCTGCAACTTACAAACCATTGAGGCTGGTAAGATTTCCTCCTACATTAAATCCATAGAAAACCCAATTGTTGGAAAAAAGCCCTCTAATGCCTTTTCAGATGAATTTGAACGAATGCTATCATCTGAGGAAAAGCCACAAAACTTAGAAGAAACGAGAATCTGCAGCATCTAAATTACCTTGAACCTTTCTTGTTTCCATGCTGAGAAGAAACAAAAATCTGCAGCATCTAAAGTATCTTGAATCTTTCTTGTTTCCAATCCCATGCATGCTTAAAAATAATATGCATGGGATGACTGAGTTAATCTACATTGAAGTGAAAAAAGGCTAATGCTGCTACTTCTATTTGCCTGGCTATACTCCTGAACAATTCACTGCACCTGTTTGCCTTGCAAGGTTTGTAAAAATACAATGCAAGACATGGATAAGCATATTTACATCCTAATTGATATTTTACATGTTATGATGTCTGATCTGGTGGTTGTCCAAACACAATAAAAGGCCCTTCTGTTACCTAGGCCGGTTGCTCTGTTCACAAGCTTAGCTCTGTTATACTTTAGAAGCCATCCTGCGTAGAATAAAAAGTACTAGAAGTTACTACTAAGAGATACAAGCTCCTGATTTGTTATGAAGAGAGAACAAGCATATTTGAATATCTAAGTTTCTAACATACCTGGAAAACCTTGAACAACAGACAATTAACCTACATTACTGAATAGGCAATAAAGAATATATTGACAAGCCAAAAAGAGAACCCACCTTCTGGTCAAATGAGTTTGTAAATGGTTGTGAATATTTGTACTGCATTCCGCAGAAATTGGTCATCTCCCTTTGCAAAGCTGCTGACCCAGTGTCTCCGAGAGCTGTTTGAGTATGACTCGGTAAAATCTCTGGGCATCTGTACCATCGAGGGAACTCCTCAAATCCGGTTCCCTCTTCAAAAAGTGCCCCTTCCAGCTCCTCCACTTTAAACTGTTCATAATTGTTCCCCATACAAGTTACAGAATTGTCAAGTAGAGATTCTCTGATAAAAAATCCAGCAGAACCATCTAAAGACAAAGAATGCTCAAGATAAATATCACAATCCGGAGATGCCTCTGCATCTTTCAAAATTTCTTCTAAAATATCTGATTCTTGATAGGGATCGTTTGGTTTCTTATTTAGTGGAGATCCATTCATAGCTCCAGGCATGCTCAAGTTTACAACACCTAAACACTCTGTAAAATTCTCTGCTTTTAATATTGGGTGTGCAGAGTCCAGCTGAATTCTTGCGCCCTCTGATGTAGAATCGACCTATAAAATAATTAAATAGTGAGTTGAATTTACAAAATTTAGCTTATACTATCCAGATCAATTGTTTGAATACCCTTCTAAAACTAACAAGAAAAAGAGCAGGCATTACACTCTAAAGTCAACATTAGTACAAACAAACACACCATTTGATCATTTCTGAAATTGGCAGGGAATCGGAAATTGCAATTTTGATTTGTATCATCACTCTCAGAATCCAGAAGCCAATTGAGAGCATCATGACAATCCATTCTATTATCTAGAGTCCCCGAGGGCAATGCCAAATTTTCTTGTATGCCACCCTCCTCTCCCCTGACTTGTGAGGAACTGTTTACTGCCCAGCATTGAACATCACCAAATGAGGTCATTTTCTCAGAGAAGGAATTACTCATTGAAGAAGATAAAACTGTCTTGTCTATTTCCGCCCCTTGCTGTTCTGCATTCTTTTGCTCTATTGCACTTTTCTTGAAAACGCGGCATAAGACAAAGGCATCCTGAAAATGCACAGTAAGTTATCATTAATAGGCATACCAGGCAAAGATTCCATGTTTCCAACAAAACGGAAATATCAGAATTGAAATACTTCTGAAAATCATTGCTTAATCATTTATTTATTATTAGATAAGTTTGGAAGAGGAAGTGGGAATCTTTAACATGAACTATGAACATGATTCCTAGAAAAACAATATGCTTCCACTGTAAACTAAAACAATCATTACCTTTTTTTGCCAAGAAGGATTGGAAAAATTTAGGAGTCATTATAAGAGTTTTTGTTCTAAACCAATAGAGGTTAAACCCTACACTTTAAGTAAGGATATAAAGTCAAATGTACTTAAGTGTTTCATCAGGAACCTGGCTTTGCTTTATACTTTACAATGCAAGTTACACACGTTTTTCTTAAAGTGGACATTCTTTCTGGCTAATGTATGCTTAATCAAGTGCAACTTTCCTAGCTTGCTTCAATAAATGGTATAATTGAATTCAATTCAAACAGGGTACCTGCAAACCAGCTGCACCTTGACACTGCATTTCATCTAGACGATATTCATGCATCACCCAATCTGTTCTTTTCCCTTGTGGAGCACGGCCTGTGTAGAAGACTAGGGTCTTCTTCATTCCCAGCACACCCAACTGCGAGTTAACTTTACGGTCTTTACCAGTAGCTTTCCAGTAACCAGCTTCAGTGGCTCTGTTTGTGCGTGAACCATTGGGATATTTTCTGTCACGTGGACTGAAGAAATACCATTCTAAATCTCTATTAGGCAAGAAAGACTTATCTGCAAAAACACAAGAAATCCGAATCAGTCAGCTATACCGATAACAGCCTGAAGTAGAATTGAATATCTAAACATAATAGCCAATTACATTTGGTGTTATGGCGGCTAAAGTAGTTGTATTGATGTTTAGTCCATTTGGGTAGACAATCCTGTAATCGAAAGTTTGAACCTGAAGTTTACCCAACATTTACCAATGTCTAAAGATTAACCAACCCACAACTTACGTATTCAATGATTCATGCATGTTACAGTCCAAGTTGCATCCAGTATAATTAGGCTATTCTTAAATATTAAACAGTTCAACAGTAAAAAGTTCATCCTTTTTTACAATTAGTTATCACTTTTAAGCATGGAAATTGTCATTTATTGTTTAATTGTTTAATCATTTAATGTTTATGTAGATTATATTAAGCAGTTCAACAGTCAAAAGTTTGTCCTTACCAAAAAAACAACTAAAAACAACTAGTTATCACTTTTAAGCATGGAAATTGTAATCTAATCATTGAATCATTTAATGTTTAACAAGATTAGGCTATTCTTAATTATTAAGCAATTCAACAGTGAAAAGTTTTATCTTAATAAAAAAAGAACAAATCACTTTTAAGTATAGAAATTATCATTAACTGTAATTGTTGAACCATTTTCTGTTAAAGATTCTTAAATATTAAGCAGTGCATCAATTAAAAGTCTATCTAAATTAAAAAAAACATCTAATAATCACTTTTGAAGCATGGAAATTACCATTGATGTTGAACCATTCAACGTTTTAAGTATATTAGACTATTCTTAAATAGTAAGCAATTTAATAGTCAAAAGTTTATGCTAATAAAAAAGAACTAGTTATCACTTCTAAGCATGGAAATTGCCATTGACTGTTTAATCCTTGAACAACTTAATATTTAAGTAGAGCGATATAAGCATGTTCTCTAGAACAAAAGAGATTGCCGTATAATTGTCTTCCTGATGGTTTAGTTTCCTCCCTTCTGTCACTGGAAGACTGCTCTGCAAACCAATCTCTATCTCCAGTCACAAATGACTCAACACACTTTAAGTTTGCAAGCCATTGTGAGTGTATTTACAATCTGTTATTGTTTGCAAAATAACACCCTTTCCCAACCATTTATTAAACACGGTGGTTATAATTAGGCTGAATTTCCACATCCGCTTATGGTAAAGCTGATTCAGTAATGGCTGAGGCTGGTGCCTCATAAACCATGAAATGTCTCCAGAATCAAACTTGAAGTATCGTCACAAAGCAAGCAAAGGCTAATTCCATGCAAGGAAGAGGGCCTTAAGAACTTGTAGAGTAGATTACTTAATTTCTTCTTGATTGAACTATGATTGCTCTTTGTAATTGGGTTAATTTTTAGAATACTATCAGGCATATTAAAAAATTGAAGCTTGAACAAGCTTTTCAATTGCTAAACAGACATACAAAGTAGCAAGTTTCAGGCACTTAGTCTTCACATATTACAGAAATTTTGTATCCAAAGAAAGTGATAACTGACTTCC
>VDFB02006854.1:0-37465 GCA_007258455.2 Sequoia sempervirens | reverse complement strand
GGATGGAATGTGAATTAAAAACTCACATATAAAAGAGGGGAATCTAGGAAGAATAAAAAGGAATTAAAAATTCCTTGGAGAATGATTAGGCTTAATTAATCATAAATTAGAAGATAAATGAGGATTAGAAGTCAACTTGCAAAAGTTGGAGGATGTGACACATCCTAATCAAGGATTAGGCATGTGCATATCCTTAATGAAGAGATTAGGAAATGGATTAGGATTAGATGAAAATGACATGTGAGGAATTAAATAAATGTAATATTTATTTAATTCATTTGATGAAAAGGGGATTAAGGAGGGTAAGGCATTTAATTATTAATTAAATACCTTAGGGATTTGGCAGAATTAAAGATATTAATTAAATAATAGTAATATTACTTAATTAACTCAGATAAGAGGATGTTTAAACGGTATGATAAATTTGGATAAATTAAGTGTCCAAATTGATGTCTACACTTTTTCAACAATCTTTTTCCAACATAAAAGATTGGCAAAATCCTCAATTTCATCTTGTTCTTGCTTCAAGTCCTCAGTTGTCTGATTCCAGCCGTTAAAACTGCCAGACCACATTGGAAAATCAAGCTTTCTCTTTAAACCTTTAACCTCAAAATTCCACACTAAAAATTCCAAATTCCTTGATGGATGTCCATGCCCTGTTCCAAAGCTCCCATTTTCGCACAGGCAGGGAAGAAACTGGTGAAGGTTGTGGAATTTGGCTTTACACCTGCCAATTGCATATGCTTGAAAGTTTCTAAAGCCTTTTCAACAAATCCATTTTGCACATATCCTGCAATGAATGAGATGACATCTACTTCAGGTATTTTGTCAAACAATTTGCGTGCCTTGTTCATGCTTCAATTTTTTGCATGCATGTCTACTAGGGCAGTTGCTTCCTCTATCCTTTATGCTAAATGATTGATGTCCATACCATTCCAAAGGTCCCATTTTGGCATTGGGCAGGGAGGATGCTAGCAAAGGTTGCGAAATTTGGCTTTAAACTTGATAATTGCATTTGCTTGGAAATTTCTAAAGCCTTTTTAGCAAATCCATTTTGTGCATATCCGAGACCACATCTCTTTGAGACACCTTGTCAAACACTTCACGTGCCTTGTCTATGCTTCCATGTTTTTTGTGGCACGGATGAAGGCATCTATGCCCAATAGTTCGTTGTTCATCATGATTTTGCTGAGGGGGGCTCTGAGATTACCCTGTGGCTGAGGATTACAAACGAAAGAAGCAGGAGAAGGGCCAAGGTGATGGCTCTCAGGAGTTTTGCAAAACAACTCAGGATTTTCAATGCTTCTCCGATGATTCCCAAGGCGTGATTCAGTGGAAAACATAATGTGGAAGGGATGTGCAGGGCGCCGATATGAATTTTTGCAATGATGTCTACCCAGCACTCGGGATAACTGTATTTATTAAAAATAAAATCGGCAAGAAAAGGCAGGGAAAAACCGGGAAAAAGTCAACATAAGATGAACGGTCACTATCACTGCAATTGTATGACATCTCTTTTTGAATATGATGAATCGTAGATTTCATAATTTAGCCCGGCCTTTCTCAAATAGGATACTTCTGTAAATAACATGCATGCCACCCAAAAGAAATGGACGCATTTTATGGGCCCCACAATCATTATGTACGTAGAGACAAAAACTAACACGAAAGGGATACGGGCATTAAAAAATATTCATTCCCAATTAAAATTGCAAAAGAAAGGATAAGTAAACTTAAGGGTTGAAGCCTCTAAATGAATGCTTTGTGTATGGGATCTAAGAAAATACTACCCAACTTTTTTATTGGAAAATAAAATAATAATAAAATTAGATATATATAGAGAGAGTGTGAATAGACTTTAGATTTAAAAATAAGAAAATTACATTTAAAGAGAATGGAGATTTCATTAAAAAACAATCTGAAAGGGTATATTATATTTGACAATAAGAGATTATGCATTATTTTTTAGGAGTGGACAATATTCAGGTATTTATGATAATGTTATTATTTTTATGAGAATTTTTTTGATCTTGTGTAATTTGGGATGGAAGATCGATTATTTGAATTTTAAGTTCAATATTGCCTTTCAACATATATATAATGATTATTTCTATTGATGTTGAGGAATTAGAAAAAATAGTTTTGCATTTGAGCATTCATATGTACATTAAAATACATTGATGAAAGGATTCTAATATTTTGTTTTGTGAACAATGCAAACCTAAAAGTGTAGATCTCTAGCTTAGTTTTTTGTTGAAATATAGTAGGGAGTGAAATCATGATAGTATGTCAATTTTTTATGCATGATTACAAATCTAGAAGGCATGTTGAACAATCTATATTTTGTGGTAGAACCAACACTAGATAGCTTGGATAGTAAGGAAAGCAAGGTGATGTCTTACAACAATTTTGTAGTGCATAATCTTCCAAGCTAGAAAGTGATCCTTAGCCTTTCTTTTTGATTTCTAAATGAAAATTTGCAAGTTAAACTACCTAGTCTCAAACCGATTCACTCTTCATTTTGTATTAAGCCATAACTAAATTTGGATTTAGAGGGAGAAGTTTTAAATAAATTGGATTGAGATTAAGGGAGTATCATTCAATATTTAATATCTTGGGGATCATCTCCAATCTTTGAAAAAATGCATGAGATGGGAGTTGATAGTTTTAGCTATAAAGCTAAAGGAATCTAAGCTTGAACTTTATGGATGGTGGTATATAAATGTTAGACAATTTGTAATTGCATATCACTTTTCCAAGTTAAGGTTAAGAATTCCCGAATGTCTCTGAATTCATTGATTCCTCTTCTAAATATAATCTTACAACATAAGATATTACTAAGATCCAAAGGTTGATTATTTAAGCATATCATCCCACTCCATCATATTGATGATGAAGAAAATCTTGACCCATGACATAAAACTATGATTTTATAAAGCATATAAATCCTGCAAAATATAATCCTACTTAACCAATCTTCACATGGTAAAAACACAAGATGATGCAATCTTTTAGGGACAAATTAACTATAAAGAAAAAGTTAAGTACAACCACCATATTCCATGTTTGGTTTGAGCATACAAAAGCATCACTTCCTTTAATACTAAAGATGCATTATGAAACGCTTAATTCAAATATATCACACTTTGATGGATTATAGATATAAAATTAGAATATCGTGACAATTTGGCAAACTAGGGGACATGAAAGTAATCCAAAGAAAAACTCTCTACTAATGATCAAAATAACCATCTACATACAACTCAATAAATTGGTTTCCAAAACTTTACAAGGTCAATAAACTAGGATTATTTAGAAACCCCAATTTACAAACTTAATGATGTTTACATACTATTTTTTTAGTAATGAGTTTCAATAGGAAACAATAATTTAATTATTTGCATTTCCTAGGAGGAAATCATTGAATTTCTATGTCAATTTTCAATAAAGTCCATCTAAATCCCTTTGGTGAAAATATTTCATTTAATTTTGGTGGAAAATATTATTTTAAGATGTGTATTTGGTTTCATCTCCAAGAAGATAAATTCTAATAAATGATCTACAACAAGTTTCCATATAAACTCTAGTAGTTGGTCCACTTTGAGACTTGCAACTTAAAAATATAACTCAATGAGATGTTCTAGATCAACATTAAGTAATTCTCATTTTCCCAAGATAAGTATTAATCACCAACATTAGGTGTCCAAATGAATCCAATCAATCAATAATTTAAGTAATCTTCAATCCATGTAGCTTTGCATAGATAGAGTTTAGAATATATCAAATTCCAATAAAAAACTCTAAAAATATTTAACTTTGGTTCATTTTGATCCTTCCAACATTAAATAAATTCATTATGTGTGATGAGGGAGCAAACCCGAGACACAGAATAACACTCACAAAATAGAGAATAATATTTTCTATTAAAATATGGAACTCTTACATGCAGAGGATCTCAAATCCCCAAGCTCTGTATTAGATGCAAATTACAGACTTATAGAAAATTACCCAGATCCCCCTTTTGCAGCATGCGAACTTCTTTCCCCAAAAAGTTACCCAAAAATCAGAAACTAGCCCATAAATAGCCCTCTTTGGTTTGGAGCCAAAAAAACATTCAAGATATGAGTTT
Organism: Sequoia sempervirens; assembly: GCA_007258455.2. Lineage (NCBI taxonomy): Eukaryota > Viridiplantae > Streptophyta > Pinopsida > Cupressales > Cupressaceae > Sequoia > Sequoia sempervirens. The sequence goes on along the minus strand of VDFB02006854.1, from coordinate 33,336 downwards.
TGGCGGTTTGGCGCCAAAATTACAATTTGAAATTCAAGTTTAAATTCACAGTCAAAAATTAGCACATTTCTAAAATATGCACCAACTTCCGGCAGCCATAACTTTTAATCCGACCGTCAGATCTTCAATGAGAATACCTTTTCGGAAAGCTCTTGAAAATATGATTTTCTTCAAAATAAGCCTATGATAGACTACTTTGGGATTTTCGCAAATTTTCGGGCCCATCCGGAGCCGTTTAGTGCCTCAAACTTGACTTGAAAGGTTTTTCAGGGTAAAAAGCAGAAATTGGAACTTGAATAACTTTCAAACCGTGAATGATCTTGACCTGATTCTTTCGCCAGAGTGTGTATTTTTCCATCCTGAACCTTTCCATAAATTTCTGTCTTCCCACGACTTCAAATTCAAACCTGCTAAAAATAACAGTTGAGTAGAAAAAGTAGAAAAACAGTTCTGAAAGTTGGAAACTCTTATTCAACGAAAAGGGTATTTAAAAATGCAAAAACATCTACAAAAAGAAAACAACAGGAACAAAAATGGAAATCATCTTTTTTTGGGTGATGCAAAATTTCCCTCACACCACTGGATGCTCCTGCATCAGACACCTAGGGTAATTTGAGAAGTGACCCTGTCACATCTCAGATGATTAAGAAAAACCCAAACGGTCAACCTCTGCCTTAGACAGCCAGGATGAATCTTCCACAGGCCTTCCTTCCACTTCACCCTCCAAATATTCTCTATATTGCCTGCTTTTGGTACTCTTCCACACAGCTTCATTCAGATTTTCAATCTGTTCTTCTCCTCAAGTAGGTGTTGGAATGTCATTAATGTTTCATTGTTGGAAAATTTCCTCATGCCACCATCAGATAATTGGCCAAATCTGAAATATTAAACATAGGGGAAATGTTGACTCCATCCGACAACTCTACCTCATATGCATTCCCTGATTCATGCCTCTTCACAATTTTATAGGGACCGAACTTCTTCATCTTCAGTTTGTTATAGGTTTCCACTAGAAACCTTTCTTTCCTCAAATTCATCACTTCATCACTCAATCAAACTCTTATAATTCCTCCTTTTCCTGATCATCCGCCTAGACTTATAATGATATTCATCTTGTTAATATGTTCTCTCACATTCTCATGTATATTCTGATGTGCTCGAGAAATTCTTCAAATTTTCCAGCAGCATCTGGTCTTCTCCTGGGTCCATCTTCCTGTTCTAGAGTGGTCCCTGAGATTGCCTTACACAATTTTGGAATGGTGATCTACTCAAGATTTTATTGACGTAATTGTTATAAGAAATTCCTACCTAGGGTAAGATCAAGTCCCATCCCTTAGGTTTATTCCTACCAAGCATCTCAAGAGGTTACCTAAACTTCTATTCACAACCTCACTTCATCGGCCAGGGATGGTGTGAATCAACTTTAACTCTCATTAACTTCTTCCAAGGTCCCTCCAAAAGTACCCCACAAATTTTGTGTCACGATCTAAAACAATACTCTTTGGCAGACCATGTAGCCTCACCACCTCTTTGAAGAACAAGTCAGCAATGTGGACTCCATCATGGGTCTTCTGACATGGAATGAAATGTGCCATCTTCGAAAAACTATCAACCACCACAAAGACTGAATCATTCCCTCGTTGTGTCATTGGCAAACCAAGAACAAAGTCTATACTTATATCCTCCCATAGCCTCTCTGGTACAGGTAAGGGCTGATATAAGCCTGTATTCTAACTCACTCCTTTAGCCATCTGACATACCCTACAACTTTGTACAAACTTCTTCACATCTTGTGACAACTGAGGCCAATAATAATGCTCACTGATAATGGCAATGGTCTTATCCCGACCAAAATGTCCCGCCATTCCTCCACTATGCTTCTCCTTTATCAGGTTCTCCCTCATGGAACCTTTGAATACACACTGGCTTCCTTGAACATCATACATCTCGATTATGTGAAATCTTAGCCACTGGTTCCTATTAACCTGTAACAGTTCTCAAAGCCTTTCCAAGCTTTTGCAAAATCAGGATCTTCTGCATACAACATCTTAAGTTCATTGAACCCAACCACTTCAATCTGCATCTTTGTCAATAATGTCTGCCTCCTACTTAAGGCATCTGCAACCCTATTTGACTTCCCACTCCTATGCTTTAAAACAAAGGTGTAACTTTGCAAAAATTCTACCCATTTCATATGCCTCTAATTTAATTTTCCCTAACTACTTAGATATTGTAATGTTTGATGATTAGTAAACAAAAAAAATTCCTTTGGAAATAGATAGTGTCTCCATTTCTTTAATGGTTGAACTATTGCATAAAATTTCTAATCATATACAGAGTACTTTCTCTTTGCATCATTTAACTTTTTACTGACATAGGTAATGGGCTTACCTTCGTCTATCACTCCAATGGCACAAAATCCACCGCATCACAATCCACTCTGGAAACACCTTATTGAAATCTGGGAGGGCTAAAACTAGTTGCTCTATCACCTTCTACTTCAACAAATCAAAACTCTTTGTTGCTCCAGTGCTCCACTTGAACTCTTTTCTATCCCCTCTCATTGTTTCAGTTAGGGGTGCAAAAATACTACTAAAATTTCTAATGAACTTTCCGTAAAACTAGCCAAAACCATGGAGATCTCACCTCAAGAGTAGTTCCCTCAGTAGGCCATTCTAGAATAGCTTCTTCACCTTCTCCTGGTCCATCTGAGACCTTTTACTAAACAACAAACCCTAAGTACACTAACTCCTTCACAAAACTACACTTCTTAGATTAATCAATTTATCTTCTCCAACTTTCAAAGACTCACGAATATGCATCAAATGCCTTTCCACCTAGGGACTTACTCCAATAAAATACCACCTAAGTACACACAATGACAAATCTCTAGAACTCTTCAGCATCTCATTCATGAGCTGCATGAATGTGTTTCTGCATTACAATCCCAAAAGGCAGCATTCAACTACTCAGACAGCCCTATTTGGTCTTGAAGGCAGCTCTTTCCCATTCATCTCCCTCATGAATCCAGATCTAATGATATCCACTTTTTAGATCTATCTTTGTGAAGTACTGAGCTCCACTCAAACAGTCCATCAGGTCATCCACTCCCCATCCTTCTTTGGTGCTAGTACTACAGGTACTGCACATGGGCTCAAACTCTCTTGAATCAAACCCTTTCTCAACAAATCTTGAACTTGTCTGTTCAACTCCTCATTTTCTGCAGGATTCATTCTATGAGCTACCTTATTTGGCAAACTGGCTCTAGGGATCAAGTCAATCTGATGACTGATCTTCCTCATTGGTGGTAAACCCTCAGGTACATTATCAGAAATAATCTCCTGAAACTCATCCAATAACCTAGAAACTTCTACTGGTACCTCATCATTATCTTATATCCATTCTAGGAATCAATGCATAAATATATATGCTCATGTTTAGTGCCTTCTAAAAATTTCTCCATCAACAAACAAATTCTAGCAATTAATGATACCTTTCTTCTGCCCTTCTTCAGGGGTTTTCCAACTTCTATGGCGGACTCATCCTTCATCAAGGAATAAGTGTTTGCATGGCCATCATGTACAACACGCCTATCGAACTGCCATGGCCTCTCCAACAACATGTGACATGCATCCATGGGGATGATATCACAAACTACCTCATCACGATAGCTTCCGATCTTGAACTTCACCAGGCACTGCTCATTGACCAGAACTTTGTGGTCTTTCTGCAACCAAGCAATCTGATATGGATGTGGATGCCTTTCCCTTTTCAGCTTCAACTTCGTAACCATCTCTTCTGACACCAAATTATCAGTGCTCCCACTGTCAATAATGACCTCACAACATTTGTCTTCACACTTACACCTTGTGTGGAACAGATTCTTCCTTTGTTATGGCTCCTTCTCTTCAGTCACTAGGGCTCTTCTAACGACTAGGGCTTCTCCCCTTTTTGCATCATTTGAATGTTCAGACTGCGCCTCCTCATCTGCATGTGCAACCCTTCCACAACCTTCTGGCCTTCTGTCTATTCTTCCTTGGTGTTGTGGACATTCATAGGCCCGATGCCCTTCTTCACCACAATGGAAACAAGTTCCTCTGAAACCACCTCTTCCAGGCCCTAGCCCAGATCTTCCTTGTCCTCTACCTCTTTGATCACCACTGTTTTGATCACGAGGGTAGTAGAAGTTATCATTCCTCTGGCTTCGACTGGTACCCACATCTTCATTTTTCCTTTCATCCTCATTCGGCTCCCAAAAGATCTTCCACTACCCCTTCCGCTTTGACCTCCTCGACCTTTTTGCTTGCTGTCAAATCTTTTATTCAGCTTCTCCTCAACTTTCAGAGAAAACTTGTATATTATCCTCAATGGTGGTCATTCCACCATGCTTAGCTCTCCCTAATGCACTGGGATCAGAATCCCATTAAGGTAATGTGCTATCTTTCTCTTGTTGGTCTCTGTGATGGTCTGCCTGGAGATCATCTTGTGAAAATCTTCTGTGTATTCTTTCACAGATCTACTTCCTTGCTTCAACCCTTGCAATTTCTTTAGCAGATGTAACTCATAGTCCACTGGTATGAACTGCTTCTTCAGTTTCTCCACCATGTGATCCCAATTGTTGATCTTTCCTTTTCCTCTTCGATTTATCTCCAATTGGACCTCTTTCCACCAAATATTGGCATGGCCCTTTAACTTCATTTTTGCAAACTTAACCCAATCTGGGTCCTCTACTTCTTCATATTCAAAATACTCTTCTAGCTCGTTGATCCAGTCGATCAACTCTTCTAGGTTCAGACTTCCGGAATAACTAGGGACTTCTATTCTGGGCTTTTTCCTATCTTCTAAATGGCCCTAATCAGCCGCATTTGATCTCGATCAATAGCTTCTTCTTCCTCTTCTACATCTGTATCATCCACCTCTTCTTCATCCTCGCTTTCTCCTCTCCTTCCCGGGTCTAACCCTCTTCTCATTTGTTCCTGCAATGCTTCGATTTGTCTCTGGAGGGCTCTGAAACCCTCGGCAGCCAATGAATATCTTCCACCAGCATTTCTGCCACCTTTTCCACCACTACGCCTACCAGGCATCACTCTTAGAGGCATCTTGAATACCTCGAACCTACAACTACGGTCCTGGTGCGAACTACCTCACGATCGACAATCTGTCCACACGCTCAAGAAAACCTGCTTTGATACCACCTGACGAGGGAGCAAACCTGAGACACAAAATAACACTCACAAAATAGAGAATAATATTTTCTATTAAAATATGAAACTCTTACATGCAGAGAATCTCAAATCCCCAAGCTCTGTATTACATGCAAATTATAGACTTACAGAAAATTACCCAGATCCCCCTTTCGTAGCATGCGAACTTCTTTCCCCAAAAAGTTACCCAAAAATCAGAAACTAGCCCATAAATAGCCCCTCTTTGGTTTGGAGCCAAAAACAACATTCAAAATATGAGTTTTGGCGGTTTGGCGCCAAAATTATAATTTGAAATTCAAGTTTAAATTCACAGTAAAAAATTAGCACATTTCTAAAATATGCACCAACTTCTGGCAGCCATAACTTTTAATCCGACCGTCAGATCTTCAATGATAATACCTTTTTAGAAAGCTCTCGAAAAGAAAATTTTCTGCAAAGTAGGAATTTAGCAAACAATTTTGGCATTTTCGCAAATTTTCAGGCCCATCCGGGACCATTTAGTGCCTCAAACTGAGCTCGGAAGGTTTTTCAAGGCAAAAAGTAGAAACTGGAACTTGAATAACTTTCAAATCGTGAATGATCTTGACCTGATTCTTTCGCCAGAGTGTGTATTTTTCCATCCCGAACCTTCCCATAAATTTCTGTCTTCCCACGACTTCAAATTCAAACTTGCTAAAAATAGTAGTTGAGTAGAAAAAATAGAAAAACAGTTCTGAAAGTTGGAAACTCTTATTCGACGAAAAGGGTATTCAAAAATGCAAAAACATCTACAAAAAGAAAACAACAGGAACAAAAATGGAAATCATCTTTTTTTGGGTGATGCAAGATTGCGCTCACACCACTAGATGCTTCTGCATCAATGTGTAAATTAGTAATCTATGAAATGAAAATATCTGAACATGTTGTATTGATTAGTTCCCTTTCATTTGGTTGACAAGTTTGACTTTCTCTTTTATAAATCTCTTCATCTATTTTAGGACTTAAATTTATCTCTATTTTTTTTATAGTCTAACTTAGGTATTGTATCATACTTTTATTTGGCTTTATCATTTTGATATCACAATCTCTAGCTAGGTTCATAATCATGGTTGGATCCATAATGCATTGTTCACAAGAGTTTTTCAAAATATCATATCTATATAGCACTTCATTCAAATAGTGGTCATAAATTATATTCATATATAAATCTATATGTAACTCTAATATGGATGAAATTGTGGCAAGAGAAGATTGTGTCATTCTTCATTCATTAGTAGTCACTAATCATTATCAATATGAGGTTTTGTGAGACTTCTCATTATAACTATGTGAACTAATAACCCCAAAGTTCACTTTAGTCATGAATGTAAATAAATTTGTGACTATGAGTTTGTCTACATATTTAGTTGTTCCAACTATGATTCTTCTACCTTTTCTATATCTAGTAAACCTTTACTACATGATAATCGATGTAGATTTCTAGCTTTGACATATATAGATTAAAGACATTGGGAGAGTGCCGAAGTGCTTGCTTATAGTGTGGTTGATTGATTTCAAAACAGTGTCTCAATCTTAGATCCCACAACAATAGTTTGATTTTTCAATTGTTCATTGATCTAACAATATACGCTCAATTATCTCAACAATTAATAGCTCTCATATGAATATTCTTCCTTAATATAAAATTGATACACATCAAAAAAATAATTTTGTTTTTACCATAACTAGATAAATTAATTATTTGAATATGTTAGACATCACATTGATGTGATTTTCTTTAAAATATCTGATATTAAGGCTCCAAAGTGCTTGGTAATCACGCTGATGAACTACAACCACTAAGAAAGTGTCACATTTCTTCTAGACAACTCTTAATTTATAAAGGCAATAAATCTCGAACTCAATATGTAGTTCTAAAAACTTGTCCTCATATCAAGACTTAGTAGGTTGCGACTTAAAAATTTCAATTGTTAATAGAATGATGACCCACTATTTTTGATCTCACGTGTGGCTTAATCTCAACCCTTTAAGAATTTCACTCAATGCTAACTTCACCTTCATTAAATTGATGGTCTAGGATGTTTTCCTAATCGATCAACGATAATGATGTAATGAGAGGGAACAAAATATAAGATAATTCATCTGGCTGGTGGGTTAGTATTATCAAATTCATGCCACACATCCGATTAAATTTATGGAATAATAAATGAGACATCTCTTAAAGAAATAACCACTCATCTATTTCGTTTTAAATTCATTAATATTAGAGCATATTCAAAGGTAAATGGTAAATATTTGTTCTTCCTAACATGAATGGTATTAAGGATAGATGACTTCCAATATAGATGAATGATAGGATAGATGATTTTGAAGGCTAGACAATGATCATTAAATATCACTAATGTGTACAAGATTTGGGCATGCCAATGGTCATAACATGTAATCATAGGATCTATAGGTATGATAAGGATTATAAGATATGGAATCACAAGACAAAGACATGGTAAGGATCATAATATGTAATTTAATAAGATCTAATCATGATAAGGATTATATAGATGGAATCAAAAGATCTAAGCATGATAAAGACCATACTATATAATTATAGAATCTGAGCATGATAAAGATCATAAACATGGAATTAAAATATGTAAAATGATGAGGATCAATATATATAATAATAGGATCTATGCCTGATAAGAAGCATACACATGAAATCAAAAGATACATGCATGCTATGTAATCATATAATCTAAGCATGACAAGGATCATAGACATCTACTCAAAATATATAAGCATGATAAATATAGCACCATAACCAAGGAACATAAGATATATGGTAATTTCATAAATTGGGTCTAGCATGGTGAAATAACGAGGAAAATATGATAACTAAGGTGGTAATGTAGAACATAAAAGCATAAGGACCTAGTAACATACAAAGCAACAAGGAAACACATGAAAATGTAGATGACAAATATGGAGCATAGAAGGATATGAGATTCAAAAATATATGGTAATTTCATAAATTGGGTCTAGCATGGTGAAATAACGAGGAAAATATGATAACTAAGGTGGTAATGTAGAACATAAAAGCATAAGGACCTAGTAACATACAAAGCAACAAGGAAACACACGAAAATGTAGATGACAAATATGGAGCATAGAAGGATATGAGATTCAAAGAAGATATATAAGAAAGCATGAAAAAATAACAAAGAAACAGAGGCAAGGATATGAGCTCATCATGAAACATAAGAAAAACATACAAGTAATACAAAAAATATTCCACCAATCGAGGAATCAAAGCATAAAACATAATATAGAAGGTGAAATGAGAATAAAAGATGCACAATAAGAATTGCATGAACAATGTAGAAGGTGAAATAGGAATAGGAGAAACATAACAATCATGCATTAATAATGTAGACCAGACAAAATGAGAATAGAATAAACATAACAATCATGACATGAACAAAAAGACTAAAGTGTAACAACACATATAAAATATGAAATAATTAGGCCAGTATAACCAAATAGATAAATAAAGCACAACAATGCATAATGCCTCAGGAAACATATTTAAGGAGACAATCCTCCAAGAGGTCAATTCTCTCCTAAATTAGAATCATATTATTCTTCCTCAAGTGCATGACTTATTCAATTACACGTGTTTCCTCTTAATAGGAGTTGACTCTTTTGGTGAACATATTAGTTCACCAAAATAGAAACAAACAAATAAATAAAATCTAAATTATCTTAGAATAATTAATTAAATCACTAGGATAAATAAATTTATCTTAAGGGTAATGAGCTATAATTAACAATCGAGAATATTGTTCAAATTAATTGTCAGACTTAAATAAATTGAAATTGGTACTTAGCTCAATAGTTGATGATGGAAAAGTGATGTGTCAAGTCCCAAGAGTCAATTCACCAATGCTTTGGCTTTTTAGGGTTGATCTAGACAAAGGTATTTGATTTTGTAAATTGGTTATTGCTTACCTCAATTCACCTCCATGTAAGTATAGATATGACCTCTACATGTGTGCACCTTATCTTCATCATGGACCTCAATTGATGTGAGAAAATCTAAACTAGTAGGAGGTGGCTTGATATAATTCTCTCACCTTAAATTTTATTTTTTTCTTGTTGTAAGGAAGATGGTGTTCACAAACAACTTTGGAGAATTTATTAGATTATGAAGGTCATGTTATCCTTAGTCAAATCCTTAATAGGCTGACTTTTCAACTTTAAGTGAAATGATTGAGAATAACATGCTAACATGCAATAGTCATATGATAATGTGCTTTGATGTAAATGCTAAGTTAGATTTTTTTTATTCTCCAAAAAGCCAAACTCCATATGTACTCAATGAGAATGCCCTTGGATGTCCTAAATGATTTTCAACTGAGTAAATGAATGATCTTAATGTAACAACCAATCACACAAATTAACATGATAAGCGCTCAATTGGCTCACAATGGCCAATAAGAACATATAAATTTTAATTTTTAATTTTAAAAGTGGAAGGTTGAAATCATTGCCTATGGAAGCGACCTAGATTAACTCTACACCCACAAATTAAACCAAGGTGATAAATAATCAGTATGTGGATAAGGGATATAAAATTGAAGATTAATAATAAAAGAGATTGAAATATGAGATATCATGAGTTGATTTCATGTGTGATACCACTTATAAATTAATTATTACATTTACAACTCTCTAATCAAAATAAACCTTAAAAAGATATAAATATACAATTTTCACCGTTACACATATTCATTCATACAATATAATACAAAATCTAAAACAAATCAAATTTTATTCCAAGCTAATATCATTCTAGCTTGCATTCCCTTACATAAGATAGAACCCATGTAATGCATGCATCCACACATTACGTTGCAAAATCCAAACTCCAAAACAACACTGTTGATTGACTCAAATATCAACCTAATCAACATGCCCAAAGGCTACCTATATATTCTCTACATCATGAATAGCTATTACATACTATCATGCTTCAGCTGCACACAAGTGAATCCAATATTCTCCTAGAAAGCATGCACGCAGCTTTCAACGACTCTTCAAACCCATTAATGAAGGTGACAAGTGCTCAGCCTTGTATTTGGCTGTATTTATTCTAGTACCTTGTACACCAACTGAAAGGAACAAACAAAACATTAAGTGATTGTCTCTGAACGCTGTTGGAGACAACTTGCTTCCATGCATAGACTTTACCAAAAGGCCTGTAGAAATTATTGACATTGCTTATCAACAAAGTTGATTTGCACTCCCTTGAGAAAAAAATTCTCAATCTTCTCCTTGGCCACTAATATAGATGAATGCTAGATTCATCCAGCTCAATCTCTCCTCTAAGAATTGAGCAAGACAGCAGTCACAACACAGTAATGGAGGAATTGAATCATAACAGCCAACAGGCTGCAACTTACAAACCATTGAGGCTGGTAAGATTTCCTCCTACATTAAATCCATAGAAAACCCAATTGTTGGAAAAAAGCCCTCTAATGCCTTTTCAGATGAATTTGAACGAATGCTATCATCTGAGGAAAAGCCACAAAACTTAGAAGAAACGAGAATCTGCAGCATCTAAAGTACCTTGAACCTTTCTTGTTTCCATGCTGAGAAGAAACAAAAATCTGCAGCATCTAAAGTATCTTGAATCTTTCTTGTTTCCAATCCCATGCATGCTTAAAAATAATATGCATGGGATGACTGAGTTAATCTACATTGAAGTGAAAAAAGGCTAATGCTGCTACTTCTATTTGCCTGGCTATACTCCTGAACAATTCACTGCACCTGTTTGTCTTGCAAGGTTTGTAAAAATACAATGCAAGACATGGATAAGCATATTTACATCCTAATTGATATTTTACATGTTATGATGTCTGATCTGGTGGTTGTCCAAACACAATAAAAGGCCCTTCTATTACCTAGGCCGGTTGCTCTGTTCACTAGCTTAGCTCTGTTATACTGTAGAAGCCATCCTGCGTAGAATAAAAAGTACTAGAAGTTACTACTAAGAGATACAAGCTCCTGATTTGTAATGAAGAGAGAACAATCATATTTGAACATCTAAAATACCTGGAAAACCTTGAACAACAGACAATCATCCTACATTACTGAATAGTCAATAAAGAATATATTGACAAGCCAAAAAGAGAACCTACCTTCTGGGAATAGTCAAATGAGTTTGCAAATGGTTGTGAATATTTGTATTGCATTCCGCAGAAATTGGTCATCTCCCTATGCAAAGCTGCTGACCCAGTGTCTCCTAGAGCTGTTTGAGTTTGACTTGGCAAAATTTCTGGGCATATGTACCATTGAGGGCAATCCTCAAATCCGGCTCCATCTTCACAAAGTGCCCCTTCCAGCTCCTCCACTATAAACTGTTCATAATTGTTCCCCATACAAGTTACAGAATTGTCAAGTAGAGATTCTCTGATAAAAAATCCAGCAGAACCATCTAAAGACAAAGAATGCTCAAGATAAATATCACAATCCGGAGATGCCTCTGCATCTTTCAAAATTTCTTCTAAAATATCTGATTCTTGATAGGGATCGTTTGGTTTCTTATTTAGTGGAGATCCATTCATAGCTCCAGGCATGCTCAAGTTTACAACACCTAAACACTCTGTAAAATTCTCTGCTTTTAATATTGGGTGTGCAGAGTCCAGCTGAATTCTTACTCCCTCTGATGTAGAATCGACCTGTAAAATAATTAAATAGTGAGTTGAATTTACAAAATTTAGCTTATACTATCCAGATCAATTGTTTGAATACCCTTCTAAAACTAACAAGAAAAAGAGCAGGCATTACACTCTAAAGTCAACATTATTACAAACAAACACACCATTTGATCATTTCTGAAATTGGCAGGGAATCGGAAATTGCAATTTTGATTTGTATCATCCCTCTCAGAATCCAGAAGCCAATTGAGAGCATCATGACAATCCATTCTATTATCTAGAGTCCCCGAGGGCAATGCCAAATTTTCTTGTATGCCACCCTCCTCTTCCCTGACTTGTGAGGAACTGTTTACTGCCCAGCATTGAACATCACCAAATGAGGTCATTTTCTCAGAGAAGGAATTATTCATTGAAGAAGATAAAACTGTCTTGTCTATTTCCGCCCCTTGCTGTTCTGCATTCTTTTGCTCTATTGCACTTTTCTTGAAAACGCGGCATAAGACAAAGGCATCCTGAAAATGCACAGTAAGTTATCATTAATAGGCATACCGGGCAAAGATTCCATGTTTCCAACAAAATGGAAATATCAGAATTGAAATACTTCTGAAAATCATTGCTTAATCATTTATTTATTATTAGATAAGTTTGGAAGAGGAAGTGGGAATCTTTAACATGAACTATGAACATGATTCCTAGAAAAACAATATGCTTCCACTGTAAACTAAAACAATCATAACCTTTTTTTGCCAAGAAGGATTGGAAAAATTTAGGAGTCATTATAAGAGTTTTTGTTCTAAACCAATAGAGGTTAAACCCTACACTTTAAGTAAGGATATAAAGTCAAATGTACTTAAGTGTTTCATCAGGAACCTGGCTTTGTTTTATACTTTACAATGCAAGTTACACACGTTTTTCTTAAAGTGGACATTCTTTCTGGCTAATGTATGCTTAATCAAGTGCAACTTTCCTAGCTTGCTTCAATAAATGGTATAATTGAATTCAATTCAAACAGGGTACCTGCAAACCAGCTGCACCTTGACACTGCATTTCATCTAGACGATATTCATGCATCACCCAATCTGTTCTTTTCCCTTGTGGAGCACGGCCTGTGTAGAAGACTAGGGTCTTCTTCATTCCCAGCACACCCAACTGCGAGTTAACTTTACGGTCTTTACCAGTAGCTTTCCAGTAACCAGCTTCAGTGGCTCTGTTTGTGCGTGAACCATTGGGATATTTTCTGTCACGTGGACTGAAGAAATACCATTCTAAATCTCTATTAGGCAAGAAAGACTTATCTGCAAAAACACAAGAAATCCGAATCAGTCAGCTATACCGATAACAGCCTGAAGTAGAATTGAATATCTAAACATAATAGCCAATTACATTTGGTGTTATGGCGGCTAAAGTAGTTGTATTGATGTTTAGTCCATTTGGGTAGACAATCCTGTAATTGAAAGTTTGAACCTGAAGTTTACCCAACATTTACCAATGTCTAAAGATTAACCAACCCACAACTTACGTATTCAATGATTCATGCATGTTACAGTCCAAGTTGCATCCAGTATAATTAGGCTATTCTTAAATATTAAACAGTTCAACAGTAAAAAGTTCATCCTTTTTTACAATTAGTTATCACTTTTAAGCATGGAAATTGTCATTTATTGTTTAATTGTTTAATTATATTAAGCAGTTCAACAGTCAAAAGTTTGTCCTTACCAAAAAACAACTAAAAACAACTAGTTATCACTTTTAAGCATGGAAATTGTAATCTAATCATTGAATCATTTAATGTTTAACAAGATTAGGCTATTCTCAATTATTAAGCAATTCAACAGTGAAAAGTTTTATCTTAATAAAAAAGAACAAATCACTTTTAAGTATAGAAATTATCATTAACTGTAATTGTTGAACCATTTTCGGTTAAAGATTCTTAAATATTAAGCAATGCATCAATTAAAAGTCTATCTAAATTTTAAAAAACATCTAATAATCACTTTTGAAGCATGGAAATTACCATTGATGTTGAACCATTCAACGTTTTAAGTATATTAGACTATTCTTAAATAGTAAGCAATTTAATAGTCAAAAGTTTATGCTAATAAAAAAGAACTAGTTATCACTTCTAAGCATGGAAATTGCCAGTGACTGTTTAATCCTTGAACAACTTAATATTTAAGTAGAGCGATATAAGCATGTTCTCTAGAACAAAAGAGATTGCTGTATAATTGTCTTCCTGATGGTTTAGTTTCCTCCCTTTTGTCACTGGAAGACTGCTCTGCAAACCAATCTCTATCTCCAGTCACAAATGACTCAACACACTTAAAGTTTGCAAGCCATTGTGAGTATTTACAATCTGTTATTGTTTGCAAAATAACAACCTTTCCCAACCATTTATTAAACACGGTGGTTATAATTAGGCTGAATTTCCACATCCGCTTATGGTAAAGCTGATTCAGTAATGGCTGAGGCTGGTGCCTCATAAACCATGAAATGTCTCCAGAATCAAACTTGAAGTATCGTCACAAAGCAAGCAAAGGCTAATTCCATGCAAGGAAGAGGGCCTTAAGAACTTGTAGAGTAGATTACTTAATTTCTTCTTGATCGAACTATGATTACTCTTTGTAATTGGGTTAATTTTTAGAATACTATCAGGCATATTAAAAATTTGAAGCTTGAACAAGCATTTCAATTGCTAAACAGACATACAAAGTAGCAAGTTTCAGGCACTTACTCTTCACATATTACAGAAATTTTGTATCCAAAGAAAGTGATAACTGTATCCAAACAAAGTGATAAGTGACTTCCTATATTGAATGTGGGATTCGACCTGTTCAGTCTAGTTTCAAAAACAGGGATGCAGATGGGTTTCAAAATGATCATAATACAACCTACTTTGCTTGGTTGCAACTCTAGCGTTTATGAGAAGAAAGCATTGTATAAGTCTAAATACGAAACAGAGTAAACAAGACCGCAGAAAAACATGTCAAAACTAAAGCACAGGACTTAAAATGACCACCAACATAACCGTCAGCATGAATCCTATTTTCTCCAACTGTAACTAACACCAAAACTGGTATGAATCCTATTTTCTCAAACTGTAACTAACACCATGTTTGGGTAATATGGTTAACATAATTGAAACTGAAAATGAAAGCTTAACCATTCCACTTAAAAAGCATATGCAATTAAATGATAAACCATTTGAGGCTAAGAAAAGAATGAAAATCCAAAAGGCTCATCACATACTTGGTAGATCCCAAGGCTCAGACTTGTACAAATCAACCTCAGGTATAATATCCAGCTCTATCTTATGTCCATGTATTTTCCTCTTCAAATAATAACTCAACAGTTCTTCATCACTAGGATGAAACCTGAAACCAGGAGGCAAGGACACAGGTGCCATGATAATAAAACAAAATCTCAAAAAACTACTATATTATGCAATGTACAACACATGAAAAATGAATGTACTGAATTGAATTATTGTAGAAATTGAACATGCCCATCTCTCAAATATAGACAAATGGTCTGCTAAAGTGGCAAAACACCGAAAGTTGATCATCTGATTTGACAAAAAGCACACAAAGTGCAAAAGCGCAGCAGAAATTATTACACCCTATTCACACAATATTTTCATGGCTAAATTAAATGCTTAAGCAGAAAGAAGTGGAGTTTTTTTGGAATATAAATGTTCTTAACGACTTCTTGTGCTTTGGATAAATGCAATTCCCGACAATTGCAAAAAGAAATGTGGACGGTACGAATTCTTTAATATTCCTGGTTAACAGCCGTTGTTTTTATTTTCATTTTTTCTCAAAAAAAATGATGTTATTCTATGAACTTGTTTGCTCGTTCTGTAAAGCAAGAGTTGATGAACAGTTGAAAGAGACAAAAAGAAAAACCATGCCGGCTGTTCTTTTGACCTTGAGAACACCACCTTAGAATGAAAACGAATTATGCTCTCTTTTTCCTCTGGAAACATTATTGAGGGGGATACCCCAAATTTGATGGCAGTATCATTGCATTTATGCTTTTTCTCATAGAAAACTAAAATTTTAAGGATTGTGGATTCAGAAGTTGTGGAGGTGGCGGCTCCCTCTGGGGTGATGGTGGGATCTGTGAAAAAAATAGTAAGAATGGTCTTGGTTGAGTTTGTTTCAGTTTTTTTTTTTTAGTTTCTAGGGTTTTTGGTCATGGTCTGGAGGTTGTATGGTCAGGTTGGTTTGTTGTCTGTATGGAATTTTTGAGTTAATGATTGGTTCTTAATCTTGATGAGACGTGTTTTCTTTGGACAATTTTATTTCAGGTAGTCTTCTTATAAATTGCAGTGCACTTCTAAACTTTTTTCATGTGTTTGGTGACTCTGGCGGGACACACCCTCCAATACCATGATGATGGAAGGAGACTAGACCTCATGACCACTTGCCTGCAACACAGCATCCAATACCATGATGATGGAGGGAGACTGGACCTCATGACCACTTACCTACAACAGAAAGTCAATACCTCGACCCCTTATTCATTTCTAAATTATTACTATATAACAATTTAGATTTAATAACAATTATTTATATATATTTTTTTAAATAAAATATATTGTAATGATAATTATGAAAAATAAACCATTACAAAAGATTTTGAAACAAGTACATATGGTCCCTCGAGCTCTCCAATCCCATTACTCTTCTTGACCATCATTCAAAGATTCATATGATGGCATTAATCGCATATTCTTGTACTTAATCACCACCTTTATTATTATAATATTTTTTAACTTTTGCAAATGGGACTGAATGTGAGGGACCACATATAGTCAGTAAACATGGGTAAGCTTGAATTAACTTCGGTTTGTATTCTTTGAGTTAAGTTACCTTTGGGTCCTTTCCTCTTTTTTATAATTATTAATATGTACATTTTTGACTTGGACTCTATATAGTCTTAAAATGGATGATTTCCATGTTATTTTATGGTGGTATATTATTCACAATTTCCTTGTGTAGTCTGTTTTGTGTGTGACATAGGATATTTTATTTTGTCTGGACATGACTCCAAAATAGTCATTAACTAATCTACGGCTATGGTTCATCATTATCCACAAATAATCACTAGTTGTGATTAGTGATTGGTGGAAGCTTTTTATTATTTTCTTTATAATGGATAAGGTTAATTGTATTCAAAGGAGTCTTATGTTGGTCAATATACAACAATTTTAATAATCATTTATATATTAAATAATTATTTTTTAATAGAAAATATAATATTAATATTTAAAAATCTAATTTCATCTTATATTATCATTATAAAAAATAAAAATAAAAATGTGTGTAAATAAAAAGAAGTATATCACACAAATCATCTTATAGTCAAGGAGACATGATGAATCTTAATTTTTTTAAGTGGATGTAGAAAGTTTTAATTTCTTTCATTTATATAATTTTATTTCTCTATGACAATGTTAGGTTAAAAATATGCTTGAAATCTATATAACATTTGAAATAAAATAAGATAACTAAATAAAGTTTAATAAAATAAGTTTGATATTTCTCAATATTATAGATGTATTTAATATAATTATATTACTGGTAGCATCAAGAATATATAAATTAATTTTCGTAGTAGTTGTCTTAAAAGGTATTTACTACTTTTAAAAGTTTTATATCTTTAATTTAATAAAAATCTTAGTTTACCAATTATTTTTAAGGTGTATTGTGTAAAGAAAAAAACATTAATATTTATCAAGGATAAAAAAATTAAACAATGATAAAATTTATGATAATGAATTTAGATTGGAAAAATAATAAATTCTAACTTAAATTGAAAATTAAATTGTAAAGGTGATCTTTAGTTATATTGGTAGAAGTTTTTGATAAATCATTAAAAGTGAGCACACCCATTTTTGTTCCTAAATTTTGATAGAAATTTTAATGTGTCCTTGTTTTTGAGAGGATCTGTAAGATCTTGTTAAAAAAATAAATCTCCATTCTAACGCAACCAGGTGTTCATTTGTCATCAATGACCTCATGTTGTAATTTCATGATGATCAAAGAAGTTTTAGAATCTAAACAAATTCTTTGTACAAGTTATTTTTAAACTGCTTACGAAAATTAATTTTTTGTGCATTTGTAAACAAAATAAAAAGGATCAACATCAAATGTAATACCGGTTGCACTATATTTTAAATTTGAATATTTTTTAAAACATTTTAATGTTTTAAATGCTTAAATTGGGGTATAAATTGTGATTCTAAGGTATTCAAGTATCCTTAAAGTGTACATGTGAAGTTACAAAATATTAATTAAATTTTGCAAGGTTTAATATTGATTTTTTATTTATTTTTGTTACAGCATGGGTGTCCCCACAATTCAGTCCCACGACCTAGCAGTCCGTATCTTGGATATTCAGGGTGAGTTAAGATGAGACTAATCCCCTGCAGGTGAGATCCTTTGAAGACGTTATTCACATGTTATTTAGAAATTCCAAACACTGCCATCGCCCCAAGTGTAAGAAGATTGTTGCATCCCAGCTCTAAGGCTTTTAAGTGAAACAAACCTGCGATGGCTTATTTCCTCGCAATATGCATATGATTGGCCAGGGTCCTCGTTGCGTTGGAAAGCATGGCGCCAAATGGAGATCAATCTTCACATCAATTTCAGTGTTCTTTAAACTATTGAATTGCATAGAGTGGGCGTTAGGTATGTATTTGTCTTTCCACGTCGTTGGACATCACTAGAGTACAAGTTTTAAACCTCGATGTTCTATTCCCAAGCGATGAGAATGCTATTAGTTGATGTCTTGCTGACTTGGCAATGAAGTGGACATGAAAAAGGCTCAAAATTGGCCGGACTTAAAGTCTGTAGTGTGACTTCCTACGTGACTCTGGGTCCCACTCTTACACTGTTCGGTCGGATTCTTTGATTTATTTTCATCTTCCGTTTCCTGTTTTCTTTTCCACTTCACTGCTCTGACTCTCTGACATTCACGGTCACAACAACTTCCGCCCAATGCTGCCACAGTCGTTGATAATGAAAGCGACGGGTTAAGTTTGAATTTAAATTTCGAATCTGTCCCTCCCGCTCAAGCAGAAGCAACAACAGGAGGATTTCTAGTGCAAGATTTCAGAGAAACTCCATATGCAGAGCATGTCGCAGAAACTGAAGCAGATTTGGTGTACTTCTGGCCTGTGCCAAGATGGGAGCTTTGGAACAGAGTGTGGACATCCATCAAACTAAAGAGGGATTATTATCAGATATTACAGTTCGAAATCCTCTGGCAGACATGTATGCAAAATGCTGCAGCACAGACAGGGCACGTGAACTGTTTGAGCGGATGCCTCAAATAAAGCGCTCTCATGGAATGCTATGATTGCAGGATATACACAAAATGCGTTCACTGAAAAGGATTTAGAAACTTCTAACTAAATCCAATAGGCAGCCGTAAAGCCAGACCTCGCAACCTTTGCCAGTATTCCTCCAGCCTCTGCCAAAATGGGAGCTTTGGAACATGGCATTGACATTCATCGCATGAAAATGAATAGAGAAATTCTGTCAGATGTTGTAGTTGCAACTGCCCTGGTAGACATGTATGCAAAAATGTTGAAGCATAGACAAGGCACGAGAACTGTTTGACAGAATGCCTCAAAGAAATATTCTCATGGAACGCCCTGGTTGCAGGATATTACCAAATTGTATTTGTTGAGAAGGCTTTAGAAGCTTTCAACCAAATGCGATTGGCTGGTGTAAAGCCGAACTCTACAACCTTTGCCAGTATCCTCCCAACTTGTACCGAATGGGAGCTTTGGAACTGCTCTTGTAGACGTGTGTGCAAAATGTAGCTATATATTCATAAAACCTATATACTCAACTTCTGGAGTAATTTTGATACCATAACTGTAGTTATAATTCATCTTACAAATTAATAATGAGTATATGAGATTACAATTCATCATACAAATTAGTGAAGAGTATATGAGATTAGGAGAGTTGAGGAAGGTTTAGATGAGGTATATGTTTAGGTTGAAATTGGTGAAATAATATATTATGGATGTGCATTATGTGTATGTGATTAGTGATGCTATTAAATTGTGACGATATATGTTCAAGATAGAGTTCTCAATGTGGTTGTTGTGTGAATGTCATTCTATGTTTGTGAATTCATGGGTTTCATGTCTACGTTGGGATCATCATGTATGAGTTTGATCTATTGTAGTACAATATTCATTTGCTCTAGCCACAAGGAAGACTTTGTGGACTAAATTGTTGATCATCCTTTAGGCCTCAATGGAGTTGTATAGTCACCAATTTATAGAGACAATAGCTCCATGGTCTTTCATGCATAAAGTAACATAGTGGTCATTTTGGTGAATCAAAAATCCAAATAATGGTCATCCTAGTAGAGATGGGATATTTTATATCTCTATTACAAGTTGAATAGCATGTCTTTCCATAGTGAAGTGTTGTTTTGATTATCAAGGTGTTCTTAGGATGATTGCTACATTTGTTTAAGGTTGGATAGTGTTGATTTGGTATATCAAGGTGTTACATTGTGATCAAGGTATTTCCTTGTTAATATGTGTTAGGGCCCATTGGAGTGGTTGTAACCCCCCAAATTATGTTGAATGTAATTGTGACTCAAATGTTTAGAGACATTTTTGTGTCTATATGTATGCATGCTTGTGTATATGTCAATTGGTCAACCTAGTGATATTGAGTTCTAGATTGGCTAATGGGTGGATGTCATAATTTTCCTAAATTGGCTAATGGGTGGATGTCATAATTTTCCTAGATTGGTTAAGTGGTGGATTCCATGGTTCTCTTGGATTGATTCTAGAAATTAGCTACAAAATTGCTTAAATTCTAGAATCACTATACCTTGATCAAATGGGTTGAAGACCTCTAAAAGGCCACACACCTCAATAAAATCCTTATGAAGTTGAACATGTCATTGTAATGGTGCATAGGAGGAAAAGCAGGCATTATACTTGGGTTAGCACCCAAGCAAAGTACTCTACACTCTAATAATAAATTGGTAACACATATTCCTACATTATATGAATCAATGAATAAATTTTGTTACAATAAAGATGAACACATATTATCTCTAAATTCATGAATCTATCTGCAATTATATTTAACTATTGTAATGAACTTTGCGATATGTGTTTACCCAATATGTTTATAGGAGAAAGGGATAGATTTTCTTAAGGACTCCATCAAAGATGTGTAGTAGGAAGCATTAAGGATTGTTGGGTGACAATTGAAAATCATCAAATTATTGGTTAAGAATCAAGAGGTACTTGTTATTAATTTTTTCTAAAGGCATTAAGTTGTAATGTCTAGAGAATTGTAAGGGATATGTTAATAGTTAAAGATTATAATACTTTGTGTAAACTATCTGTGTAAAATTTGACCCGTCGCCTCAAAGATAGAGTTAGTTTTTTAATACTATGATTCTATTGTGTGATATAGATTACTTAAGGCTTGTATGAGCTTCCTAGAAGGCTTAATTAGTACAAGGCTTGTGTGATATTATTATTTGGGTTAATCTATAAGACAAGTGACATGATTCCATAATGTTCTAGTTAGTGAGCCTAGCTACTTAAGTGTACTTGAACCAGAGGGAATGATCTAGACAATTGGAGCCATGGATGGTTAGATGCTAAAGTGTAGTATTTATGTAATTCCTAAATTTGGTTAGTAATTCTCTTATGTCATAAATTGAGTATATACCCTAGATATCAATCAAGTATTGTAAATTATCAAGATTTGTTAAGAGATAATTGTATAAACCCTATGGATAAATCATAAAAGGAAGTATTACCATAAGTCTTTGAGGAAAATTATAATAGCATAGACTAAATCCATTATCATGTGGCTCTTTACAAGATTCAATGATCTAAAGTCTAAATAATTTAAGAATTGGAGATTTTTTCTTGAATTAATTATAATAAGTCTTTGAGTCCATTCATGATAATTTCTCTATCAATCCTATCCTTTGATAGTAGATTCCTTTGTAATATTGAAGCCTAATCTTGTTTCCAAGTCTTAATAACTACTAACCATCAATTCCTCAAGAAAATTGTTGACTATGGATATCTTAGAGTAAATATCTAATGGAAACATTTCCCTAAGAGGAAATAATCCTAAGTCAAGAAAAATCCCTATTCATTATTCTATTGAGTGAAATCTAAGTCATCAATTGACTACTACTAGAGTTAAACATGCACTTAAGCCTATCCTCTAAGTGGGAATTTGAATGTTGCCCCTATAAAAAAAAAAGAATTTCAGTTATGTTAACATCAAAAGGATCCTCACATACACTAGGAGTTTTAGGAACAAAAAAGTGTCAAATCTAAACTTGAGATCTTGAGTAAAATCAAATTTATAAATACCCACATCTATAGCAAATTTAAATATAATCACATGTCGAGATAAAAATTAAGAACTCTTTAATTTTTTATGGCACCCCTTTTTTATTTAGATCCTAAAAATGTCGTGATTTATGTTATGCTCTCAAATGTATATATAAAAGTGGGCAAGTGGCATGAGGTTCAGATGGTAAGGAGATTGATGAAAGATAAAGGAATTAAACAAAACCTCAAATGTAGTTGGTTTGAAGGCCATTAAATGGTATGTTATTTTTATGTAGGAAATATATTATATTCATGGACATAATAGATCTATATGCAAATTTTGAGACATCGTTTGGGAGATGAAGGCAATAGGGTGTTTTTGAGATTCAAGACATTTACTTAGTGATATGGAAAAGGAAGAAAAACAATCATTTCTTTGCCACCATAGTGAAAATTTAGAAATTATTTTTGGTTTGTGGGACACAACCCTTAGAATAACTATTAGAGCTGTGAAGAACCTCTGAGTATGTGTTGATTGCCACATTACAAAAAAAATTATCTCCAATATGATTGCAATAGTTCAGTTATGAGGGATATCAACTACACCCATCATTTTAAATATGGATAATTTCCATGTGGAGATTATTGGTCACACTAAATGAAGTGATACAAAAAATAGGAGTCACTATTTAATAATGTGCACTATGTTAGACTTGCATGAGGGAACAAGGCTTTATTTCTATTTTCAAGAAAATTTTATTAGTTTTATTTTTTATTTGAGTTTTTGGCAATCTAGAATATCATGTTGGCTTTATAAAATTAGATGCATAGAGTGCAATGGCTATCACTTCTAATATTATTTTCTTTATTAGATTAAAATGGGAAGGTCTTGAACCCATTACAAAATGGCCATAGAGGCCAAACGAGGGGATCATGAGAAGTGAAAGATCCATAAAGCAAAAACAAAAGAAATAGCTACAAACCGACCTATAAGAGAAACAAAAATAGCACACAAAGCAAAACCAATAGGGGACCAAAATTGCTACTAGTCTCCTAGAAGCCCGAGACTACTAATTGCTTGTCACTCCTTAGCCAAGAATTGGAGCTTCTCGTCAAATGATAGGGGTCCCCTTTGAATAGACTGGGTCTCCACGACAGTGTTTAGAGCTGAACTTCCCACCAACTTTCCTTTTTTCTACTTGTGACTTTCATCAAGATCACCCTCAACCACCCTTTTTTCATGACTGTTCCTTAGCTCTTGTTGAAAGACCTAGATGGTCATAGTGGTATTCTTCATAGTCTCCTTGTTGTAATCAATAATCTCTTAAAGGAATTGCATAATTTTGTCTTCGTTGTTGTGAATAGTAGTAATCTCCTCCTATAATTTTATTTTATCCTCCTTTGTGCCCACAAGGGCTTTGAGCTCTTCCACATCCTTGTTCCAATTATCTCATTTGTTAAACGATTTGGCAAGGGAGGAAATCATATCCCAACACCCACCATCTTCCTCACTCGACCATTGAGCTAGTTTATTAAGCACCTAGATTCTTTCCTTTGCAATAATGAGTTGGCCCAGAGCCACTTTAGGATGTCATTTTGGATGTTGAAATTTGTTAAAATTTCATTCATTTTATGTTGAAGGGGATCACTGGAGGCACAAATATCGTTACCCACATTGGGTTCAATAGAGGTCCCATCCAAATCAATGCAAATTTTTTGGGATTTTTGGGGAATAGAAGGGTTAATGACAAGAGGGGTGTTGGCGACATTGAAGACACCTCATCACGACTAGGGAAGTGCATGGGAGAATCGCTAGGGGTAGGTTTACATGACTCGTATAAGGAGTTATCTGAATTATCAGATCCAGAGGTAGAAATAGGAGTGGTCTCAAGGAAATGCACTTTTAATGGGGTCAGGAGGGGTTTCCTCATTAACAAGCATTTTTCCCAAGGCTCTAGTGATACGACAAGTGGTGGAAGGGGTTTCACCAAGGGTAAAATTAGAAATGGGTCCCTTAGGGGGTTGGCAGGATTGCAAATAACCAAAGTGCTCCTCTTGATGGTGATCAGGGAGGGTAAAAGAGTGGTTTCCTAATGGAAAAGGTAGAAAATTGAGCCCTGATGTAAGGGGATATTTTTACTTTTACCCTAGACATTGTTAATTGAGCCATTTCAGGAGTTAGTAAACTTAACAGACAACTTGGGGTCATGCCCCTTCATGCCATACACATATGAGGCCAATTTACCTTGTTGAATAATAGGCCAAACCTCCCTATCTTGCTTCCACACCTCACAAGTGGTGGGTTCATCCTAGACCAGCTTTCCCCTAAGGAAAAATTCGTAGACAACAGAGTAAGAGAAAGAGTTCTATAGAAATGCCAAGAAGAATACCAAAGCCAAGAATAGAAAGGCTTATGAAAAGACTGCTTAGAGAGGGTAATTTCCCATAATTGTAAGTCGTGACAAATGACTAAGGGAGTTGGGAAGAGATATAGCTCAATCTCTATCTTTTTAGTACTTTGACATCATTATTAATTAACTCACACATACCCATGGAAATGAGAGATATTATCCCAAATAACTAAATTTAGAGTAAAAGCACCAAGGTTAGCTAGTGCATCCTCTACTTTGTTGCCATTTCTATACATGTGAGTAGATTTGCTATTCCCAAGAGTAATCATGAGATTGCAATTTGATAGGATGGGGGCCCAGAGGGACCAACGGGGTTTAGTCATCCCAGTCAACAAAAGAATGGTGTTTCCAGAGTCTCCTTCAATGACTAGGTTGGAAAAGCCAACATTCATGGCAATTCAAATACCATAGAATACTAATATTCATTGTTGGGATATCTATCAAAGACTTATTTTATGATAACATGGATGTTTAATTAAATGATTTTTATAAAAAAAATACTAATGTATGAAATAAAAATTTGAAGTAGGAGGTAGAGAAAGAGAAAATAAAATGTGAAGAAAACTCCAAAGTAAATGAAAAGATGCTCGACCAATAGGAAATGGGAGAGGATGACTGACAATTACTGTTCCTATTTTGTATATTTTTTGTTTAGACTAATTGTATTATCTTTTGTCTATGTTATGTTAACTATTTAATTGCACATTATAGAATAATTGTATTATCTTTTGTATATGTTAGGTAATTGGTAAAGAAGAAACAATTCAAAATTAATTGGACACTATAGTATCATATGAATGCTCAAGAATATTGCACTCATATTCTAGAGAAATTATTCAAAATTTAACATGTGATTTTATGTCAGTAAGAAGAACCAAAATGCAATAGAAAATTTGGTAATGTGGTGAAGGAAAAATGACCAAGGTTGAGGTTAAAACGATCCCTAAATATGATATGTGAATGGTCACTAAAGAAAGCGTAAAACAAAATGTGAAATTGTTAGGGTATTCAATTTTTGATGTAACAAAGGGTTTATCATATATTACTTCTAGTTGTTGATGAATTAAGTGTTATTTTTTATCTCTTTTATTGTCCTATCAAAATACCTTTGGGAAAGCCTACCTTGATATAGAAGAGCCTAATGATCTGAAGCAAATATTTCCAATTCTTACATATAGTTTTTTGTTGTTTCTACTATCTAATCATAACTTTATCCCACAAACCAATCTCAACATTCACTAGAATTAGGTTTTTTTGTTGTCTTTAGGATTTGTGGAGCCACAATTGTGATAAAAAATATAGTGAAAGTGAAATACATACACCAAATGTATTACTAATGTAATCTTTTCACTTTATATTATTTATTTGAAGCCTATATAAATTTTCACGTATTAAATAATTTTAAATAATTGGTAAGGATTGTTGGTCAAGGATGAAACATAGTGGTTGAAGTTACAATCCACTTGTTTAGCCAAATTTTCATTTCTTAAAAATATAGAACATGTCACACTCTCCTTTCCTTTCGCAAAGGATAACATCTAATAAATATAAATTCCACCAAACATAAATCATTGGGCCACTTGGCTATATTTGGAATTAATCCTTTATAACGCAAGCCCAATTAGGCATCCACCTACTTTCATCTTGACCAATAACTATTTGACCCTTAAGTCCATGACATCTAGAAAATAAAACTACAAACAACTCTTTTTTGAATGGATAAATGATAGAATTCACAACAAAGAATTCAACCATTTTTGTTCATGTATAGAGTAAAGAGAATACATGTGACTTTGTACAAATTTACTAATGTGCCAACACAAAAGTGAGAGTGTCTTGTTGAGCAAACACAAAAATATTTTTTCACCTATCATAAGTCAATGGTCAATTAGAAATAAACTACATGGGGAAAAGTAGGGACTTAGACATTGTTATAATATTGGACACCATCATTATAACACAAAATATTATCAAAATCATAAAATATTTAATAAACGTATATGGGGAAACAAATAAAAAAGGGCGTCAATCATATAGCTAGGTAAAGACATAAGGATGAAACCCTAATTTGAATTTTTGGATTGATTGTCAATGTTAAGCATGCCAAAACACTATAAAGAGATAGAAATAGGTTATTCCAAGAATGGATGTCAACAACACCTCTTGTTAGGGACTTAAATGTCCAAAAGGTACAACAAGAATCTAGAAATCTCTAATAGAGCATACCAAATCAAGAAGATAGGGAGAAGAATAAAATAAGGCCACAAACTAAAATGCACAAGAATTATGTACAAATATAAATTAAACATAAAAGAAAGAGAAACTTAAAACTTAAAGGCTTGCAATGAACAACATTTCCCACATATTAGAGACATGCAATTGTGACTAAGAAGATTCTAGCATACATATGAAGCTAAAATGGCCCATACAAAAAATGTGATACACTATCCTTTACAAGACCTCTTGTGCCTAAAGGTTATAGGAAAACATACAACTAATACTTCCCTAAATCAAAAACAAA
The DNA here is from genome assembly GCA_007258455.2 of Sequoia sempervirens. NCBI lineage: Eukaryota > Viridiplantae > Streptophyta > Pinopsida > Cupressales > Cupressaceae > Sequoia > Sequoia sempervirens. The sequence goes on along the minus strand of VDFB02006854.1, from coordinate 6,157 downwards.
AATTTAGATTAGTTATCCCATTCTTTTCATTATAATGCAATTACTACCTAGCTAAAATATAAATATTCTCATACATTCAAGAATGTACACATGGGCATATTTTGGTTGAAGATCAAGAATAAAAATTAACTTTTAGGCCCTTATATAAATCAAATAGCTCACTATGCAACACATAGAAATCATGCATATTAACATTACCATAGTTGCATCTAGTATTTATGCTAATATTACATGGTTCATCATTATTGGAAAGTGAATCTATCCCAACACATAGGAAAATAAAATTCTTCATAATTTAATGTCTTGGAATTGTCCTAAATCCAAACCATGTTAGATATATTAATATCAAAATTAAATTCCTCATATTCACATGTTACAAAATGACATACTAGGCTACCTGATTTTTATAGAGAAAACTTTTTTATTAGGAAATCCCAATGAAAACTCTCAAATATAGGAAAATTCTCTAAGTAAACTATATTGGGTTAATTCTATAGGTCACCTAAAATGTGTAGCTTATCTTCTTCTTCATTTTCACAAATATCCAAATATTACTTCTACTATCAATTTAATTAGATTTAAGTTAATGTTTGTAAAATATTATTGGAACAAGAAAAACTAATGCTATGATCAAAATAGAAAAAATCATATACACTTGAGTCATATAGACCTAGCCCAAGCCATCATTTAGATCATTAAAGCTAATATGGAAAGTTGAGACACCACATGTGAAGGACCTAGATTTTCATATTGAAGGCTCTCTAATTTTTATTACATTCATTATAACATGCTATATGAGACTCATTTCTATAACCAAATTCATTAATAAATCTACTAGCAAATTTATTAATAAATAATGCTAAGTTGACTTCATTATTAGTTTATTCATCTTCTTTTGTTATAACTTCTCTCTTAGCATATTTTGTATCTAATTTTTGGAATGCTACAAACCAAAGGAATGAGTCATCATATAATACAACTTGGTCATTAGAATCACAAATATTTATAGCTAACTTATTAGACTAAACATCCAAATCTAAAGGATTATCAATAGAAATAATTTTGGATATAAAATGTAACATCATTGATATCGTAATGGTTTCATCAATGTGTTTACCTCAATAATAAGCCTATAAAATACTTATTAGATTCATCTCTTTTGAAAAAATATTATATTTAAGATCAAAGACTCCATGATAGAATTTCAAACATTCTTATATATCAAAGAACACATACCTAATAAGTGATAGCTTTTAATGAAGACATGCAATAAAGAATAATAAGAACCTTAATAATTTGATGTCTTTAGATGCATTTTGGTAATATCCTGCAACTAGGGAATTCCATGAGAACAACATTTCTTTGAGGCATTCTATCAAACAATTCTCATGCCCTGTCTATGCTTCAACATTTTTGCATACATGTCTACTAGGGCAGTTGCAACTACAACATCTAACATAATTCCTCTATTCATTTTCCCGCGATGAATGTCAATGCCATGTTCCAAAGCTCCCATTTTGGTGGAGGCTAGAGGAATACTAGCAAAGGTTGTGAGGTCTGGCTTTATGACTGCCAATTGCATTTAGTTAAAATTTTCTAAATTTTTTCAATGAACACATTTTGTATATCCTGCAATCATAGCATTCCATGAGACCGCTTTGAGGCATCCACTCAAACAATTCACATGCCCTGTCTGTGCTTCCACATTTTGCATACATGTCTACTAGAGGATTTCAAACTGTAGTATCTGATAATAATCCCTCTTTAGTTTGATGGATGTCCACACTCTATTCCAAAGCTCCCATCTTGGCACAAGCTAGGAGTACACCAAATTTGCTTCAGTTTCTGTGACATGCTCTACAGATGGAGTTTATCTAGAAATCTTGTAGTAGAAATCATCCTATTGTTGCTTTTGCTTGAGCAAGAGGGGCAGATTCAAAATTTAAATTCAAACTTAACCCATTGCTTTCATTATCAACGAGTGTGACAACATTGGGAAGAAGTTGTTGTGACTGTGAATGTCAGAGAATCAGAGGAGTGCAGTGGAAAAGAAAACAGGAAACAAAAAGATGAGAATTTTTACATCTCAAACTCTGATGTTGTTTGTTGGTTTTGTGTGGATTTGTTATATGATCTGACGTGTGTGGTAGAGTAACAATGAATACTATGGTGCTTTGGTGTGATGAAATATGAAAGTGTTTACTTTAAATTATGAAAAGTTGAATAGTATTGAATGTGTCCTACTTTGAAAATTCAAAGCAAAATAGAATAAAAATATTTGAATTAATGTATTATATCATTTTGATTTATATCTTTATGGGATACTAATTCAGTTTATTGTTGTGTTCTTGAGTGCACTTGAGATGTAGGTGGTTGAAGACCAAGGGTGTGATTAAGGAGAGGAGGTTAGCCTCTTGATTGGATAAAGTAGGATGTCCTCTCGATCACACACAAGCACTTAGAATCACGTAGATTGCATTTAGGAATAATAATTTTAGCTTGATTGTTTTGATTATTTGCAAATTAAATAAATAGTGAAATATAAGCATAATAAAGTAAAAAAATTAATTTTAATTTAATTATAGATTTTGTTTTAAATAATTATGCATGGTAAAATTTGAGTGAGTATTCTATTTTTTTAACTGTGTGTTAATTCTTTGAGATAATAAATTAACTTATAATTAAATGATATTTATTTGATGATTAGATAAATATTTACCTTGTAATTTAAAATTATTATTGGTAATTATCTCCGAAGAGGAGTTTAGAGCAACTAAAATTGAAAATTCTTTATATTTTCATCTAAGAATATGAAATGTATAAAGATAAGTTATATTTTAATTTTATTTTAAAAATCTTTTGAAGATTAGGTTTAGAAATGGAAAAATGGAAAACTTTATTAGGGAAAAGAATACCCGAGAGGGGATAACTGTTCTTGGTATTCTTCTTGAAAATAATACTTTGCAAAATAACTTTAATGGCTGCAAAGTAAATTCTTTTCTTTCAAGAGTTTGAAAAGGTTTAAAATTAGTAGGAAAGGAGTTAAGAAAGTAACAGGAAAAGGAGAGGAGAAGAGGAAGCTCTTTAGAAATGAAGTTCCAGAAGAATAAAGAGTATAGAATTGATTGGAGAGTAGCTACAACTGGAAGTGAAATATCCAAGTTTCTAATTCTCTTCCCATGAATTTAACTCTCAAGTGTTTGAAATATAATAGTATTACTGAAAGAGTGAATCTCAAGTATTTGTTGTGTGAAGTTGTTTGCAACACTGTGAAATTTGTGGAAATTTTCCATTCTTTCATGTATGTATACATTTGTAAAAAAAAATTGCACTTCTTTGTATAGATTACCTTGTTACCAGATTGGGGTTTCTTTCCTTAGCAAATCTTTGTCCATAATCTTGTCTCAGATTATTAAATTTATATACATATATTCAAAAAATATATATACACCTATTTATATACACATACTCTCATGAATATGTATATAAATATATATATATCCCATTTTGCAAGTTTAATGAAAACACAGAACAAACCAAATGCTTTATTTTGAGTTTGGTATTTAACATAAAAAATAAAAGATATGAGGTTCAGGCTTAACTCCCAGCCACACCCATGATGATGGGGGGGTTGCGTTGTGGAGGGACAACGCCCTCCACATGCCATGGCTTGTGGAGGTGGTGCTGCCCCCTCACAGGTAGTGCCTTCCCCACGGAAGTGGTGTTGACCTCTCATACAATATAAACTATGTTTTGAACTCTTTCATTTGTTAATGTTTCCTCAGTAAACTCACATATGAACTTTGACATTTCGTTGTTTTGAAAATTATGAATTATGTGTATATATATGTATGTAATATATATTTATATATATATATTATGTATATATATACACATACATCCGGGGAAATAAAAATACTTTACATTCAAATACTTGAATTCTATGCAATATATATATATATATATATATATATATATATATATATATATATATGAATTGGTAAGAACATGTATATATATATATATATCTCTAGAAACCAATGTGAAATATATTTTATATATATGAACTTTGCATTTATATTGATTGTTTTTAAAATAAAACTCAACTAAAACCATATATTTTGTCATAGACTTGAAAATTTTAAATAGGAGCATGAATATATATATATATATATATATATATATATATATATATATATATATATATATATATATTAATATGACTTTTAAACTAGATATTTATTTATTTTTACCTTCATTGGGTGATTAAACTAGTTGCCAAACCTGAAATATGTAATTTTGAATCTGAATAAGAGTGAGCAAAATTTCTGTGTTAGAATTATAATTGCTTCTAAAATTTGACTTAATTTTTTTTGCATATAAGTTTAGACATACTTCCATTAAAATAGGAGGGTAATCTATGTTTTCCATCCCATACTTATAAGGCTGATTAGTGTAGTTCTTTATGAATTTATATGAATTTCTTATTTTGATCAAATTATTTAAATAAGAGATAGAACTTGTGAATTTATACATGCTCCTTTCAAAAGACTGAATTTAGATTGTTTAGATAAGAATGGATAGTGATATGCAAAATCAATTGCCTGATGAATTTCTCTTAAACTAGTGTGTTTGTGCAAAGCTATTTGAGAATCTTTGTGTGTACATTGAATTTGATGGAACCCTTTGAAGTAGAAATGTCTAAAATTGAGTGAAAACTTTAAGTCAGAAAAAGCATTATTTATTTTCTTTTGAGAAACTTCTGTGACAAGATGCCAAAGGTGGATCCATAGAGATGGTAGTTTTACCTTTTCTAAAGCTATCATTTATTTTTATTTATGCTTGGACAAGCACATGTACCGGTGAAATAGATGGAAATAAATGTATGTAGGTCTCTGCCACCTCCTGTTTGCAAGAAATATGTTATTCTCATGTTAGGAATGCATATAGGCATCAGACTTGCATCAAGAGTTCCCTCCTGCTTTATTGTTTCAGGTTGCTAGGATCCTCGTGTAGGGCCATGGATTTCTTCGAGTTAGGAAGAAACCTAGGGAAGTCATGTACTTTGTGGCTGGGTAGAAAAGGCGCCTTAATCACACTCTTGGCCCCAACTTGCAAGAAGACTAGTGGTGTCACAGTGGTTGAGGTTCAGAGTTTCTTATGCTATAGATGTACTCATGTATTATTTTTGAATGGCTTGCATAGCCCAATTGTAAATGTAACTTTATTTGACATTCATTGATGTAACATTGAAATAGATGTATTGAATGAAATTTATTGATGTAACGTTGAAATAGATGTATTGATGAAAGTTATTGATGGAACTTGAAATAAATGAATTGATGGAGACTCCTTGTTACATTAATGACATATCTATATATTGATGTAAAGATCATTGTTGTAACATTGATTTGGATATAGTGTACTCTTTTGATATATGAAATGAAATTTAGTACTGCTTTTTCTTTTGACCTCTTATGGACAACTCTCGTTCTATGCATAAATTACTTTTACTTTTCTTGGAATGTGAAGAATTTTTGGTATCACTTGTGGTTTTAAGAGTTTCATTTTTCGAGCATTACATTTTGGTATCAGAGCAACAATGTTCAACTCTAGGACCTATGCCTAATTACACTTGATGTTATGCTTTGCTAGGGTAATTCCTAATGGATGTCAGATATTATCAATGGGGGGAGGATCTTGTGGTGATCCCAATGATAAGTTGGATCATATTTTGGCCATTCTAAGTAGATAAGAGGCCAGGATCAATAACCTTGAACAGGAAAGATAGACTGGGCCATCAAGGTCAGATCTTGGTGAAAATGAAAACAACGAAGATGAACTAAATGGAGAAAATCCTGAAACTGAAAAGAATCAAAGTAAGCTAACAAAGGTAGCTAAAGAATTGGGTAAGGGCCTCAAGAAGGTCGTACCACCCAAGTTTGATGGAAAATCCTTTGGGGATGGAGAAAAAGCATGGATTATTGAAATGGAAAGGTACTTTTCCCTACGAAATTTGTCTGAGGAAACTAAGGTTGAATGGGGATCATATCAGCTCACTGGCAAAGTTGCTATATGGTGGGAGAATGAAAGGGCTGATAAACAATTTTTTCTTGGTAAGGTAACATGGGAACATTTCTTGCAGACTTTCAAGAAG
>VDFB02006853.1:56424-78266 GCA_007258455.2 Sequoia sempervirens | reverse complement strand
TTTTTACAAAGTCAACCTAAGCAGCTATGCAATTACTTCACATTGCATAACTAATAACCAGGAGCAGCTCCCAATTGCATTTTCTTGTCATGGCATTCTATGAGACCACATTTCTTTGAGGCATTTTTTCAAACAATTCACTGCCTTGTCTATGCTAACACATTTTTCATACATGTCTATCAAAGCATTTTATCAAACAGTTCATTGCCTTGCTGCTATGGCTAAAGCCTAAAACAAGTGCTTTCGAACAAGCTATGGATGCTTAGAAAAAATCTATCAAAGCATAATAGTAAGCAATAGCATAGACAAGCAATGAACTATTTGAAAATGCTCAAAGAAATGTGGTCTCATGGTGATGGAATGCCATGACAACACATTTTTTGGCAATTTTGCACCTAAACAAAGGTCAACGATTTTTTCAAAAAATTGGGGAAAAGATCGTCCAGTCTGTCGATTTTTTAAATATGCGATTAATTGGAATTTTTTGCAGATTTATGCTTCTATGGTTTAAAGGGGTTGGCCTAAACAATAGTACATATGACAAGGAGTTATACTTTGGTCTCTTCTAGGATAAAGAAATGGAAACACTATCACATGGGCAAAGCAGTAATTGTTTTTATGGATCACTAACCAATAAAGTGGCTGATATGCTTTCTAGACCACCTCTATTTCACTGGTGAGTACTCTTGAATTATCAGAACCTTCTACTAAAGAGGTTAATGTAGTCGGAGTTCAATGTCTATTATTATGCTTAGGTAATATTGATTATCCATTATGTATTAATTGTTTGTATTAATTGGTTGTCAGCTTTGGTTGGTTATAAGCATCGGTTGGTTGATGGTTGTGTTCTTCTTGGCAATCGTCAGGTCCCTTAAACACATTGTGTACCGTCAAGGACGGTAGTATGATCTAGTTGGATCGACTTTGGTCCTTGGCTTGCCATCTCTGGTCTTTTTCTATAATAATTCCATGTGCAATGAAAGATATATTTTACACATGCATCTGGTATGCATTGTCATCTCCATTATTAATTCATGTATTTAACTTATCAAACCCGTCTTTAGCAAATTTTGACATTGTAGATTCCATGATGAAGACAAAGTTGCAGATTTATCAACTAGAGTATCTTTAGGACCATTCAGAACAGTTGGATCGAATTCTCAAGTTTGTAAAGAAGGAAGCTGTCATTCAGCCTACATTTCTCAAATCATTTGTGCTAGCGAAAGAAAAGCCTAAACCATTCTATATATCTTTGTATATAGGAGGATTCAAATTGAGCAATTGCATCATAGATTCAGGAGCCTCAGACAACGTCATGCCTCTACAAGTGTAATGTCCCCTTCCTAGTGGAAGAACTTAAACCTGAATCTTGCATTCACAGTGTTTCTTGAAGAGACATTAGAAATGTTAGAACCATTAAAAACCCATGAATTTCAGTGATAACATTCGGTTAGATCGAAATTGACATAATTCTTTAATCTTGTCAAAGGATCAGGCATTCCCTTCTCATTGCTCATTCTAACTAACTTAATTTATAAATACAAACATATCTTTATTTTATATGATTATGTATGTAAGTATTCTATTTCAATATCGTCATGTTAGTAATGAATAAATATTCTTCCCTATATCATTATTCATATATGCATATATAGTATCTACGTCATATTATTCATTACCCAATTTATCTATATCCATGTATGCATAATTAAATAATCATCAACCCTTACCTGATGATTGCACTTACCTTTATTCGTCCAACATATTACTTACCGTTCTTCCATCCTCCCCTCTATTCGATGCCTTTTGACTTGATCACCCCCATCTTCTAACATACCAAACGCTGCCTTGAAGAGGTAATCGTTGTCTTTAATTTAATCAACAGCATCCCTAAGGCAGTTAACGGGAACCCACTGTAGACTGAGGTGGCTCAGAACGATTATCATCCCTTGGTCTTATTATATTATTGTCAGCACCTTAAGCTACATATTTTATATTCTCCATTCTTAGGAAGAGGTGACATCAATATGATATTATTATGGTTATCGTAATGCCGGGTATGTGAGATATTGACCAGACACGAACTATAGAAGGAACTGGATTTTGCAACGGTTATTCACACTAATCCCTCCTTTCTTCAACTCAACGGATGATTCCAGATCTCAGATATTGACGGTAAATTAGATGTACTGTGGTTCAAGCCTCCATTCCAGACTCGGAGATGACATCTCCCGACGATAACCCTTGGCAAAGCGCATACAAATATATCTGCTCGTGAGATTTCCGGTGGACGGAACGACCAAATCTAACCGAGCGATATGAGTATATCTGTTTTATTACTTCCCTTATTCGTTTTATCTTTCTAGATTTCGGTCCCCAAAGGTAATTCCTGATTCATTCCTTTTGAATCCAATTATCCCCTCCAAAAACTATATGCTGAGTGAAATATGATTTTGTCTTTCTTATATGCGTCGAAGGATTGCTCAAAGGAAACACGACTTTTCATTTACATATTCTAATCAATGAAGGATAATATTTAAATCATTAGTTTAATCTATTAGCTATGGTGTTATATTTGATAATAATGTATTATTATTATTATTATTATTATTATTATTATTATTAGTAATTTATAATATTGACTTATAGGAAATATTTAATAATTGTCCAATATAATATTATCTTATATTTATTCTATATACGTTAATGTTTATTATATATCATAATAACATTTATGATGATTTTATAATTGTAATATTGTCTTGGACAATTACAATTATGCGATATCACAAGATTAATTATTTTAATTATGTTTCTAAACGTCACAAAATCGGGGACATGACAACAAGTAATGAATGCATTGGGACTTTCGTGCACAAAGACAAAGGACAAGTGTTATTCACTTGAGTCTAAGTTGGTGCCATTGGTCGGTCAATTGAAGGACGCTCAAGTAAGGTTGGTAGCTTGTCCGAAGAAGAAGATAATGATGACTATCCTGGTAGCTAACATTCCAACTAGTGACAGGATGTTGCTAAGTAGAAGCTTTTGCAAAGATCTTGGAGGAGAGATTCAACTGGATTGGTCATTCGCCTCAATTCCATTGAAGAAAGTTAGTTTCAAGCTGGAGCCAGAGGCCAAATCTCGATTTACGATGGTGAAATTCCAGGATCCTCAAGCACAAGTACTATATCAAGAAACGGGTCTTGGTACCTATGTTATGCTATCAGAAATAACTGAAGAAAGTTAGGACATTGTGTGTTCTATAGACAAGTCAACAGAAGATCCAAAGTTGTGGACTATGCAGTTTGATGGGAGTTGCTCGGCAACAGGTTTAGGAGCAGGAGTTGTGATAATCTCTACTAAAGATCGTTTGTATCCATTTGTGTATCGCTTGCAGTTCGAATGCACAAATAATGTTGCAGAATACGAGGCGCTTTTACTAGGCCTCAAGAATGCAAAAGGCAGTGGTATCAAACTACTCAAAGTTGAAGGTGATGCAGATTTGATCGTGAAACAGATCAGGGATCAATTTCAAGTAAAAATCGCCTTCGGCATTATAGACAGGGTGTGGAATGCGATTGACTAGTTTGAAGCATTTGACATCAAATACATTCCTTGTGTAAACAATAGTAGAGCAGATGCCCTTGCGGTATCAACTGCTCTTTTCATGCCACATTCTGATTTTCGTCATAATGCATTTGCTATTCAACTCATATACAAGCCAGTTGTCCCCGACAACTGCGACAACTGGTAGGTCTTCGATGATGATGATCATATTGAAGATTTTCTTGGCATGGAAGATAATTTTAAAGGATTATTCTTTGAAGGCAGTTTGTCTCCTTTTAGAGGATCAATAATAGAGGATTCTTAAGCGACAAATTCAGGTATTATCTAGTTGAAAGGCAATTAGATTCCCAAGGGTCTAGTGTCCTTGGAGAACATATTTGATAGGCATGATAGACACGTCCAAGATCAGAGAAACTTAGGTGATAAGACCTATTGACGGGTGTTTTATGACCGCACCAACACAGAATAAAGTTTCCAACGGTCACTCTATCCTTTCTTGATCAAAATATCCTGCATGCTAAGATTGCGAAAGATCATGCATTCAACTCCAAGGTTTCTTTATGCAATGGATGTAGACTCAGTTGGTTTGATGTGATTTGCTTGTATTTCAAGGGGACTTACACAATTGTTCGCTTCGAGAGAAAAGGATTTTCAAGATTTGGAAGATTTGTCAATGAAGCTCGAGTTTTCTAAACTAACCAAAAAGTACTGAATTTGAATGGCTGCAGGGATTAAAAATGCTATGATCTACTATAGGCGTGGGATGTGGAGATCAATTCTTACAAACTTCAACCGAGTTTTGCTTTGCCTCACCTTGGACAACTTCCACAAAACTGGTGCAATCTTCAAAGGAGTAACTAGAAATATTCAAATTACAATTCAACATGAAGACACCATCACAACAACGCATACCAACATGTAAATCATAATCGAAGTTAGGTCCTGTGAGAGGTAAAACCTTTCATTTATCATAGATTGACAAATATGGCATAAATTTATCAATGTTGAACAAATGAGATAAATCCCTCTCCCTATGAAATTATTGAGCAAGCATAAAGGAAATAACGACATCAAACTAACATAAAATCATAAGCAACATAAGCATGACATTTATTCCTAAACTACTCAAACACCATCTCATAGGGGGATTGGTGCTACTTTGATGTGGAAAGTAGCCCTTTCCCAACCCCTTTAGATAAGCTAATGATAATGATGGACAAGATCATTTCTCCAATGAAGAAAGTGACCTTGCATGAGATGTAGATGAAATTGTTAAGATTGTGGAGTGGATGAACAAAATCAGATCTCCATGTGAAGAGAGTGACTTTGCATAAAGATTGTGAAGGTTGTGAAGATTGTGAAGATTGTGAAGAGATTGTGAAGATTGTGAAGATTGTGAAGGATTTGCTTGAGGATGATGCTTGTATTTAAAGATTTTCAAAATGTTGAATGTTGAAGAGGGACCAATGTGGGATCAAAATCAAGCCAATGAATTGAGGACACTTGTCATCATGTGATTAGTTAATGCATGTGCAAGATTTGGGAAGAGTGCCCAAGAGGGGGAAATTTTGAATTCAAATTTGCAATAAATGCTGAGAGGGGGACAAGGAAAAACAGCAATAAATGCCCTGTTTGACTTGTCATGGTTGAGGGAAAATGATTGTTTTAATAAATCAATAAAATTGATTTATTGTGCAAGTGGCTAGGTCTAGATAATGCAAGTGGGATGGGATTAGCATTAGGTTAGGATTAGATGATGATCATGCTGATTAGATTATTTTGACTTTTTGGACTTTGATAATTGATTTATTTAAATCAGAAAATGATGGAAAATGTATGATTTGGATTTGATTTAAATAAAGTCCTGATTTATTGGATGAATGGAATATAGATTATGCATGATGTAAATTTCTAATACGTCTTACATTTTGCCCTCTTTGAAGTTAAATGTACTCTGTTGCTTTGGTTCAAAAGAATAAACTCGCCGCAATCTAAATTAAAAATTTCATGATTTTAGATGCCCCAGCCGAAAGAAGTACATCGGTACATTGCCCTCGAGATCGACGATTCGATTTGAGGGTCGATCTCGCCATAAAGAGGTTCAAAATGGATGGTTATGGATGACGCATGCAAAGATGATTAAATATGCTTAGAATAACAAATCTATATTATTCTAAAACAAATTAAATGATGATATGATATGAGATTTCGGATGATGATGATGATATACCGCGGATTATGCAATGATGAGCGGTGAGACTAACCGTGATCTATATTATGATGATGATGCAAATGCAATGCATGTGAAATGATCGATGTTTCCTATTATGTATGATATGGAATTTGATATGCGATATCGATCGCTTGTGATGCAGGATGGATGCATGATGGATGCATGATGTTAGTGCGGGAATGAGATGATGACAAGAGGATCCAACAAGTCCATAATTGGTCGAGACTTTATTAGAGATGACGATGATAGATGATGATGATGATAATAAAAGATGATGACAAATGATGATGATAGATGGATGATTTGCTTATCAAGGATTGGGATTTTCAAAGGGTCACTTACTTTATTTTTGATAACACGCCTAAGTACGATGCATCAAGGTATGAAGGACCAGGATGGCGTGGTACTTAGTGTGATGGACTTTGACTCACCAAGCAGATAGGAGTATTCTTGTTCACACCTGACATACGGAAACCTCATAGGGCTGCATCACTCTACCGCCAAGCATTCGGCCATTATTTTATTAAGAACGTCCAACAAGCAATGTTAAGATAAAGATACTGATCGCGTCTCCGACCCTATCTCTAAATCCTTCGGTTCGATATCATCGAGAGGTCCTTGAATGAGCCGCGAATAAGATAAATCAAAAGAAAGATCAAGCACGCTAAACAAGCCAATGTTCTTCATAATTCCTCTAGCCGCTGAAATGTTTCAAAAGATGGGAGCCAAAACTCATTGCCAAAAGATAATGTCCATTGTCGGAACGGATCCTAAGACATGTTAATGACACGTCGTTTTGTTTACCCAAAGTGGTTGATTTGATAAAAGTGCCCATTGTCGGAACGGATCCTAGGACATGCTTTGTATAGGATGATGATGGTTTGATAAGTTGATTGATAGGCTGTTGATATAAGGTCGACTGACATGTTTGAAAATGATCAAGACTTTGATTTTATTTTAAATGTTTTATTGTTCGCTTTTGATTTTACGATTGAAGCTTGATTTTGCCGATTGTTGTGATTGTTTCTGTTTGTGTTGCCAAAGGATGAAGGTGATGATCAGTTTATTATGGATGATTGATTATTGCGGGTGAAAGCGAAATGAGACGGATGGATTTTTCAAATATTTGGATGTTTTTGACTTTTTGAAATGTTTTGAGGCTGTTTTTGGTGTTTTGATGTTTTGGATGTTTTTTGGATTTTGATTGTTTTTCAAATGTTTTTGGATTTTGATGTTTTTCGAATGTTTTTGGGATTTTGATGTCTCGGGGGCTGATCGAAGATGAGCCTTGCCTACGTTTAAGCTCAGAGACGACGTAGTTCGGATTCCAATGTTTTTGATGTTTTCTGCTTTTTGAGTGTTTTTTGGATTTTTGATATGTTTTGGATGTTTTTGGATTTTTCGCATGATTTTGACGATTAGGATATGGACATGTGTGACGGTATCAGTGCTCTGTTTTGGGATTTTGCTGAAAACCAAGCTAAGGTGGATTGATCAGGTCAATGGATTGATGATGATGATAACATTGTTGAGGATACACAACAATGCAATGATTTGATTGATCAAGATTGATAATGATAACATTGTCGAGGATACAGCCCCATTAATGCAAAGATAGTTAAGCAAACACAAGGATTGGGATGTTGATGAGATTGATGATGATAACATTGTTGATGACGACAACAATGCAATGGATAGTGTTGCCAACAATGGCTATCCCGAGATGATGATTTTGATTGATTTGATCGATCATGCTCTGATGAAGCTTGGCTCAACAAAGATGTTTGGATTGATTTGATGACGCTTGATCGCAGCTTAGGATGCCAATCGACATCAACTGATGTCTGATGAAAGATGAAGCTTGATATGAACATGTTCGGTCAAAATATGCCATGGGCCAGTGATTCAAATCCTTTGATCGCGTATTTGACCATTTGATTTCACGCTTGCCAATGTTTGATCGCCACATACCGGATGACATAGACCAAGACGCCCCGCCAAGCAAGATGCACATTATCCTACTCTGTCGTCCAGCAAATGTATGGAGTGTCATGGGTGGATGCTCTGATAAGTGTATGGATGGAGGGACATGGATTATCTTGCGATAAGATAAGGTGTTCGGATAACAAATGCTCATTTGGATAATGCTTCATGGCTCAGATAACATAGGATAGGATAGGATCAATGAAAATGACCCATGCTTCAAGATAGTTTATTGCGTGAAGGGTGTGGTCCAAAATTTGTTAAGATCAAGATAACTTGACTATGGATGCAGATGGATGAAAATGGATTGGATAAATGGCTCATAGATGATTGGATTTATTATGGATAAGATGGATGGAATGCTTGATTTATTATGGATGAGATGAGATGCTTCATCCTCAACTCAAGCATCGAGATGCTCGATCTCCACACATGATTTCGCTTGCCGTTTTCAATCCACGGTCTTGCCTTAAAAGTGCCACCATAGTGGTTTTCACTAGAGGACGCATTTTTTCATCAAGCCAATCCTTTTTCCGATTTTTTTGATTTTCGCTTTTGATTTTTGCATTTTTCTCAAAGATTCATGCCGACCACTTGGTGGTGTTTGACGAGATGCCCTCGCCATAATGCGCCATCGATATCCCCGCCTCGAGCGCTTTGCTAAGATAATGCACTTGAATGCCTTTGGGATTCTGATTTGCTTCACATACCGGAGTTAACTCATTTCATATCGCGATAAAGCGCCTTCAATCCTTATGATGAAGGGTCGCTACAATACACGGGTCAATAAGAATTGGATATCATGCGTGGAGGCATGGATGGAGTGTGTTCAAGGATAAGAGATGGATTGGTTGACAATTTGGAACCTTTGACTCTCCAAACTTTGGAAGATGAGCAATGATGGGTGGATACGGAAGTGTGCATGGAATTAGGACCAACTGCTTGATACAATTTGTACGTCGCTTGAAAAGCCCGCTTTTGATTTTGCGGACATCTTTGATGGATACCTTTCCCTCTTTTAGTTTGCCCCACAGTTTCTTTGACTGATGGAATTTGATAGGGATAATCTTTCTTTGTATTCTTCGGTATCCATATGTATTTGATTTGTCCATTATGCTTCTCAACTTCTTTTGATTTGATGACGTTCTTCGTACTTTGATTCAAATATTTCCTTTGATGTTGGTCCCAATTTGTGGATGGGGTGATGGGTGAATGAAGATTCATGGCGTGGCTGGTTGTAGTATTGACACTAGCTTCATCATAAGGAATCCTTGTGCTCCCTATGTTGACGTTTGCTTGAGACGAAGTTGCCCCCAATATGGTAGAAGTACCTTCATGCTTTGATTCCGCCTGTTCTGAGAGCTTTTGTTTAGAATGAATTCTCTGATCAATGATCACTGTAGACGACAATATTTCCATTTGTTGCTCTGCTATCTCTGAATGTTTTATTTGACTTGTTTTGTTGAGTGGATAATGCTGGATATCCGTATTCATGATGTCCTTAGTCTGAGTTTGGGACATATTCGATCTTGATTTTGACAACTCCGTTTGACTGTAGGAGTTAATAATCTGCTCTTTTTGTGTAACACAATCTTGTTCTTGATGAAGATCATCTACGTGTCCATCCATAGAAAGCATCTCATGGGTAGATGGAGGAGTATGTGCTACATCGATATGATCATTTTGCATGGATAGGAGAGTGTTCATTAGATTATTGTAGTATCTTGGAGATACAAATTCTTGATCTTGATTAATTTCGGAGTTGCTTTCGACATGCTTTGGATCAAGCTCTTGACATGGGTCGGTTTCAAAAAATGGTGCTTGGATATCTTCATTGGACATGGTAAGTGGTTCAACATCCTCAAGTGTCGAGTTTAGGGTTCCTTTAGTATTTGTAACCATGCAGTCAAAGGGGATCAACATGTTTTGAAAAGGACCATTGCTAGACTTTGGTGAAAGATTTTGATCATGCTTTGGAATAAATTCTTGAGATATGTCCTCTAACTCGTAAGGCGATGTAGAGACATTTTCGACATGATCATAGGTGAACTGATTGTGCATTATGTCAATTGGATCAAATAGTCTTAACACTCCTTGAAAGAGATCACTAAAGAGTGGCTCTTGATGTATGGTGAGTTGATTATCGGATTGTGTAGATACATCCTCAATGTGCTCTTCGATGGAGAGATTTTGATCATTATTTTCGACAATTGCGACGGAGGGATTGTGAATGTCTTTGACCATAGGGTCAAACAATGTTGACATTTCTTGAATTGGCTCATTGTCGAGTTTTGTTGGTGGATTTTGATCGTGATTCAAAAGTGACTCTTGACATTTGTCGATTTGATCATTGGATGAAGTAAACGTGTGCTCAGTGATGGATTGATCTTGATCCTTGTTTTCAATAGTTGTCATCTTTTGTGTTTGCGCTCGTGTTGGTTGGGTAGCTTGAGAGGCTTGGGAAACTTGAAAGGATTGTTGCACTTGTTGAGCTTGTGTTGCTTGTTGTTGTTGCAGCGATGTTTGAGCTTGATTTTGCTGTGAAGCTTGAGAAGCGTGCGTGGCTATAGGCGCTTGCCGAATTGTTTGATATTGTTGGAGCAATTGTTGGTATGCTTTGAATGAAGCATTGTAATTGCTTACTTGGCTTAGTCGCAATGGTGGTGGTGGTGGGATTGAAATTGTGTTGGATGTAGTGACAAGTGTTTGAGATACGCTCGGAGAGATCATGGTAGTGAGGGGTTGAGATGTGATGGGAGTGATAGTGGTGTTTGGAATGATTGAAGGGATAGTGATGGTTGGATTGACCGAGGTGATAGGCCCTTGGGAGACCGTATTTTGATTTGGGATCAATGTTGTTGTTTGATTAGATACCATCCATTGGTGCGATGTCAATGGTATATTCAAAGGATTTGTCGTGATGGTTTGATTGATGTTATGTGGATTGATTTGGGTGAAATGATTGGTGTTAGGTAAAGGGGGAATCCCTAAACCAATGAATGATGTTGATAATGGTGGTGGAGATTGCCCTTGGCGCAATGCCTCAACTATTTTGGAAAGTTCCGCAATTTGATCTCGCCAAATTTGTTCTTGATTTTGATTTTGACTCACTTGAGATAGTTGATTTGGCTTGTGTTCAAGTAGTTTTGGCATGCATGCTTGCAATTTTTGAATGGGATTATGGGAAAATTGACTTTGGATAATGTTCTGATTTGGCATGATAGGATGAACAATGTTGGTATTGGGAATCATTTTTCCAAAGGTTTCCGAGTTAGGATTCATGTTTCGAAAAAATGCATTTGGTACATCCACATTGGGTTTGTAGGGATTTGGTGGAATGACATTGTTCGTTTGAAGACTCATGTATTGATTGTTTGGAGGATAGACTTGTAAGTTTGGACTTTGATTGAAATCTATCATGGGGAGATGTGTTCCAAAATTCAGATTGGGCATACCCACACTTGTTGTACCATTGACATTTGTCGAAGGTAATGATCCCATGTATGGACTTTGATAATTGATAGGCATTGCAAGGCTTTGAAGTTTCAACTGATTTGGATTACCCAAGATGTATGGATCAAGTGTATATTCCATGTTCCTCTTGTGTTTTGACCTTGTTATGAAAGTGACTTCTAAGGTTCTTAGGACCAATGATGATATGGAGGATGAAACGTGGATGATATGAGTGATGAACGTTTAGGAACTTTGAATCAATGCTAGACTTAGGGATTGATTTTGATTGTTTGATGTGGATCATGAACTTGTAAACCCTAAAATGTTAAATGCTATCTTAGGATGAACTTGTTCAAAAGGTTTGCTAATTCAATTAGATGTATGAGAAAGGATGCATTCCCACACACCTAATTAAACAATTGACTTTGATTTGGTTTGGAAATGTACCCAAGTCTAGGTAATGATGTTTGCAAAGGTCTAAAGTTGTTTTGGTGAGATGGATTGATGAATGTTTGGAAGATAGATGAAAGTTTTGATGATCCTAAGAGACTTAGAGAGACTTTGTTTACTAGGCCAAGGTATTGAAGAACACACTTTTCTCTAAGAGCAATCAAAAGACCAATATGACCAAGGGATATCAAGCACATGTGTGGGGTCCAATTTGTTATCTTTGCTTAGTGTATTCCTTTTACCACAAACACACTCTTGATTAAAGTTTCAAACTAAGATGTCCTATGTCAAAATTCCTTTTCTTCCCACAAAGTGTTGTGTGGGAGTTCCAAGAAATTGAGGCAAAGGGATTTCCTAGGTTAACCCTAGTTAGAGCAAATGACGATATAAATTCAAGTGATGAGAAACCTCTAAGGACATAATCCCAAGGGAAGGCAACAACACTTAAATTTGTCAAAAGGTATTTGCTCTATCAAAAGGGGTTTGAAATTTGCATGATCATGTTTAAGTGTTTGTTTGCAAAATGTTTTCGAATACACACTGTGTTTTCAAACAAAGAATAATTACAAGCCCTATGGATGCGATAGACAATGTTTGTTGAGTCCCCACTTGGACAAGTCCAGCTACGCCTACTTTTAGCGGATGGTTAGATGCTTGACCCCACTGGCTCCCCTCCACGGCACTCACTTATACGGGGCAGCCAAGCATCAACACCCATGAAACTCTGCATGGCATGCTTCCATCTCTACTAAAAGCCGTGAAAATTGTGGGCGTTTCAGAATCTAATCGCTCTTGCACCAACAAACGTATTTCAAGGATTTTAGCAAAATTTTACCACAACCGGTACACCTGTCAGAGTTGCTGACTAACGCGGCAAGAGTCCTCTTCGATCCATCTTGCTCCGAGCCAACCGCTGATTATGGCGAACTAAAATCCCTTTCATTTATATCCCTACTGAAATACTCTTGGCTTTAGAGTGTTACCGGTTGAGTCGTCGCTTGGGAGAGTACTTTTTCCCCAAGGCAGGCCCTCTAAGATAAACAAAAGCGAGCAAAGACACAATCCGTAACTCGATCGATCTTTGATGGCACAAAGAACGAGAATGTACGCGAAAATGCCCCTACTCACACTCGCACAAGATTGTTCAATTTTTAAGCCCAAAATGAAGTGTTTCAAAGCAATAAAATGTATTTTTGAGTGTTTCTCTTGCACCCTAGATCGCACGAAGCGCAAGGGGAGAGGATACGCACTCAAAAGACAAAATAACACAATCAAGCACTTGTTCGTTTTAGCCTCAAAGCAATGATGACTTCATTTTAAGCACCAAAATCAAGTGTGAAGTTTGTCTTGTTCAATTTTAAACCAAAACGAAATCTAGTAAGTTTGTTCTAAGGTTCGTTTTAAGCCCTTTGCAATGAAAATGAAATTGTTCGTTTTAGCCCCAATTGAAAACTAATGTTCTAAAACGAAAAGGAAAACAATTTCGTGAAGTGTTGATCAAACACTTAAAGTGTTAAAGAACACATTGTGTTTTCAAAAAAACATTTCCCTCCTTTCGTGAAGTAGTATTGATCAAAAAATCAAAGTGTTAAAAAACACAATGTGTTTTCAAACAAGAATCCTCCTCCTCTTTTGCTTTGCATCTTTTCGCCTTTGTTCGTTTGTATCCTTCGCTTGTACCTTCGTTTGCTTTTGTACCTTGTTCACTTTTGTTTTGTTTTCACCTATATAAAATGAAAAAAAAGAAGAATGTAAGGATGTGAGGATTTGTTTAATTAACTTCAATTTGCATTTAATGATTTCAAAATGAAGCAAATATTTACAACAATTTAAGTGAGATTTTCAAATCCTCTTCACTTAGCCTAAAAAAAATCATAAAGGAGCAACACCAATTAATGAGGATCCCTGCAAAAACATAAATGCATGACTCTCAAGGAAAAATAATGTCAACTACAAGTGAATAAATATCACAAAATAATCACCTCCATAGAAAGTTTTAAACAAATAAAACCAATGCAATTAATTTGTATGCACAAGGTAGTCTGCTATGTTTTGATGACAAGAGGTACTTTTGTTGACCACTAATAAACCACGCAACCACATGCATTTTTCACTGTTCCACCTACTTGTACACTCCACATATGCCAAGATTAATGGTCCTGAAGCTAATAAGATTACTTTCTTTGATTAATGTCATCATAAATGTTCATAATGAAGGCAGTATGCAGGAAAGACAGCGTACACAAGTCAAACAAGAGGTTCACTGTGTTTTGACCAAAATATAACACTTTTGAGTCAGTGAAAAGCGGTTTGACATGATGGTTTAGCAAGAAATGTTTTGAATGACTGGATTCCACCACTTTACCCGTGCCTTCATCTGCAATTTTTTTCTAATACCAGTGGTACAAGGAATGGAAGATTAGCAGCCATTGCATAAAAATGTGAGATTTTGCATTGTGTGTGGTGAAGCAACTTGAAACAGATAGAACTAATTGCTTAAAGTTTCGCTCCTTCTTAATTAAAAGAAATAAATCAATGCCACTTCACCGTTTCGAAAGAAATAGGCATTGATTGAAATATCAGAACGAAAGCAAATGACCGAATCTGTTACGAGCAATGAAAGTAATAGTGACCAAATGAATTTTGATAGACGACAATACATGTGAATATTCTCTTGGCGTATGGCTTATAATCTGCAAACATCCAAAACATTAAATATACCATCAGAAAATCACATTAAATCTGCAAATGGCTACTTTCCATCGACGCATTTTAATGGGGCTATCTGCAAAGAAGTCTAAGAGTAAGAAATACGCATCAGTGAGTGGATGGGATGTAAAATCATTTGATAAAGCAATTGACAAAAAACAATGATGATAAAGAGGATAGGTGTGTACATTTATTCATCTCAAACTCTGTAGTCGCGCTTCTATGCTTGATTTCTACATTCTGCAAACAATCAACACCCTTTTCAACGTCCACACTGCCCGAGGAAGATTACTGGGCTTTCCCAATTTTAAAGATCTTAGTTGTAGCTTCTGTAACCAAGGCGTCCATCGAAGTAGGGGGAGAAGATTTGGTACTAACATTGTCCATTGTTGCAGTGACACGTCCACTCTCTACTTCATTTCAGCTACTTTCCAATCTCATTCGCATTGGAGTTTCCAATTCTTCTACGTAATAATCTCACAACACTTATGTCGACAGAAGTTTTTATCCACATACAAATGTTATGCTTACACTTCGCGCTTATGTATTTCCTCGAAGACTACATTCTTCCCAACCTTTCCAACGTCTGTCTTTGTGCTTGGCTTACTTAACTATTGCGGCGCCTTTCCTAGTGTATCCTATCTTTTTAACCATTCATCATAGATTCGACAAAATGTCATAATGGATTAAAGGCTACGATACTCAATGTCTAATAGCAAAATTAAGGAGACAGATACAGCAATATTTAAAGATAGATACAATACAATGCAAAGTAGCTACTATATATGGCTGCAACGACTCCTTAAATAGGCGAGCAATCAAGGAAAATCCTGCCAGCTAACAATGTTCAAAATCGGACAATGACAGAAAATTTCTCAGACACCAACAGATCAAGTATATTTACACGACAGTGGGGGCGCAAAGAAGTCTACCGCTTTTTATGCCAACAACAACATTAACAGTGATAGGTACTGGATGGCAACAACATCTCGGTCTCGATCAACAGGAATTGCTGCGTGAATTGGTGCTTCACCTGATGATGGCGGGATTGTCTAAGGTGCTTCCTTCTCTCTTCCAGCTATCTTTGCTTCTGCAAGCTCGGATGTTAGGAAAGAATCTGGAACGGTCCATGCCCTTGCTTTCTCTGCACCGACAAAGGGATCAACTTTCACTCAGTATATTGGTATGGGATCTATATCTCCAACTACTCGGACTGGCATGATTGCAAGATACACACTGGCGGATCTAAAAGAAAGGCTTCAGAAACTTCGAGCAAATGTAGATAGCAGGTGTAAAACCCGACCCGACTACCCCAACCTTTGCCAACACCCTTCCTGTCTGTGCAAAACATGAAAGTGTTTTCTTTTGAAGCAGGGTATGGACATCCACTAAAGGCATATAGGATAGATGTACTTTGTCATATGTTGTAGATGCAACTGCCCTGGTAAATATGCAAGCAAGAATAGGGATGCATGGAAAAGGTACGTGAATGGTTTGACCATCTGTTTCCAGAAAAGCGATTTCATGGAATGCAATGAATGCAGGATATGCGTAAAAGAAGAAACATAAGAAATTCTTAAACAAATGCCTTGGTTAGGTAGCATACAAAACAGCGGACATAGATTTTTTTATTTTTTTAAGCCATTGCAAACAGCAGACAAAGACTTTTAAGCTACTGCCCTCCTTCTAGCGCCAAATGTGGACATCGAAATCTGCAAATCGTTAGTAACTAACATATACAAACATGATTAGTTTCCAAGCAATAAGCACCATTCAACATCCATATGAGATATCTAACATGTTTTAAAATGCTATCTAATAACAAGATACATAAAATCCTATAAAGAAAAACATGAAACCAATCTATCCCATATTGGATTGGTGTCACATGTGCTAGTGACCCTTTCCCAATCCTTGATTGATAGCTTAGATGATGATGATAAGATGGAAATGATGAGCAAAATTAGTTCTCAAGGAGAGTAACTTTGCATATGCTTTTTGGATGAAATTGTGGAGGATTTTCTTAATGTTGAAGCCTCTATTTGAAGATTTTCAAAATGCTAATTGTTGAAAATGGACCAATGTGGGACTAAAGATTAAGCCAATGATAGGAGGACACTTGTCATCATGTGAGTGGTTGATGTATGTGCAAGATTTGGGAAGAGTGCCCAAGAGGGGGAAAATTTGAATTCAAATTTTGCCATAAATGCTGAGAGGGGGACAAGGAAAAACAGCAATAAATGCCATGTTTGACTTGTCATGTTGAGGGAAAATGATTGTTTTAATAAATCAATAAAATTGATTTATTGTGCAAGTGGCTAGGTCTAGATAATGCAAGTGGGATGGGATTAGCATTAGGTTAGGATTAGATGATGATCAAGGCCGACACGTCAATAGGATTATTCTTTGACTTTTTGGACTTTGATAATTGATTTATTTAAATCAGAAAATGATGGAAAATGTATGATTTGGATTTGATTTAAATAAAGTCCTGATTTATTGGATGAATGGAATATGATTATGCATGATGTAAATTTAACATGTCTACAGGTCCAAACTATCCCAATTGACCACACGAGGCGAACCCACCATCAATAAGCCCACTAGTGGTATGGATTAGCGAAGCTTGCTCAATTTAACCACCACATTCCACAATTATCTACTTGCATAAAATGAAATCTATTCTACTCTAAGTTCTACTTTAAGATCCTATGTGAATTGGAAGGACGAAGAAACCTTGCTAGCTACCCACAATAAAAGATGAAATCACAAGCAATGACAACTCTTTTTATTATAGGAGTGTTCACAACAATTTCTTACAAAGCATTCAATTGAAAACTTTCCTTACTTTTCCTATCTATCAATCTATCAATCTATGCTATGCTATCAATTTCTCTCTATTCCTTCTCTGCTCTCTATATCTATCTATATGATACAAATGAGGGGGGATGCCCCTTTTATAGCTAGCCAATTCCAACAGACGACTCAGATTGAATTACAATGAATGGCTCAGATTGAGCCACACAAGCCCTAGTCAAGATTCTGCCCTAAAAACTGCCAGAAAGTGGAGTGGGGTAATAAATGAGCACAGAATGCCCACTCTCTCCCTTTGACCACTAAGCATTTAATGCCCACTATCATCTAGAAGATTCTCATCCAGAAACGCGTTCCCATTGTCCCTCTCTCTGATTGCAAACTGGATGAATCTGGTCAACACTGCTTCAACCTCCTGAACTGAGATGGGCGGAACATGGTTGAGCTGAAATTCGAGCATTGTGACCGCCTGCCCCTGCCGAGTGCAAGATTTTCCCCAAGCAACTAAGGCATCCTAAGTGCTTTGAATGATGTTGGAGAAGGTTGAAATGTTCTCAAAATCCACTTGGGCAAATGATCTCACATCTGAGAAGAAAAGCTCCAATCTGCTCTTTAGGGTCTCCGCAGTTACCTCCTCTGGAGTCAGCCTTTTAGTAAACAAGGCTTCAAGTTTGTTCAGGACTCCTTCCTGTATATTTCCCATACCTTTTCTAACTCTAACAGATTCTGCTTGTGCTGTATCGAAGAAGCCTAGACCTGTGAATGCTGAAGAATACCAACCCGGGAAATCATATCTATCACCTTCCTGGATCACTCCTCCCTCTACCAGAGTCTGTGTGGGCATATGCATCAAGGCTACCAAGCGAGAAACAATTTCAGCTTGATAAATATGGGTTTCATTCCAAGCTTGATCAACATTATCCCTGAGCGCAAGAATGTTAGAGGCGTGCTGAAAAAGAGTAGGGGATATCATCAATGAACTTCTCTCCCTCAACGTGAATATTGCCAACCCACTTATCTACCTCCAGAGCTATCTTCTTCAAATCTTCTAGGCCACTGATTGATTCTCTTGGAAACTCAGCTGGAAGGTCAATTGCTGGATTCTCCTCTCCACACGGACGTGCTAAGTGCTGCACATATCCAATCAATGTTCTATGTTCTCTTTTCAACCTCTTGTACTTTCCTTCTGTCTAGAGCAGCCTATCCTTCAGAGCCTAATAGGAGTTATCACATTCTTCAATTATTTGAGCTCCTGTAGGGCGGCCCAACTCCACAGTAGTGACCACATAATTTTTAGGTACAGCCTCATCTCGGTCACACTCTACTCTGGGAACAGCCACGTGAAGCGTGCGAGAACCAATCTTATCTGTAGATATCTTTGAGTATTTCCTGGCTCTCTTCTTTTCTGGTGGGTCGCTGATTCTACTGAGGAATTCTTCCATTTCAATTGTCGGGTTAGTCTCCTCCTCAGGATCCCTCCTCATTCTTTCCCTGAGCCAATATGGTATTGCCTGCTGCGGGTTGCAAACAATAAGTGGCTGCTCCTCTTTTGCTTCTTCATCACGCACTTCTTCTCTAACAATATTTGGCTAAGGTTCATCAATCTCCATCTACTGAACGTTCTCTCCTGGACCTCGAGCTTCCTGCCCTGTAGTATTTTCATCCTCTAGCGCTGTCTCAATCATCTGGCAGGCGAATTATTTTATTGCATCTTACGTGAACCTCCATTTGATGTAAGTTTTTAGATTTAGCACTGCTCTATTTTGAAAGTTGAAGCTACATTAATGCGCTTTCGTGTGACATCACACCTGCCAAAGATGGACGTACCAAAAATAGAATTGCGAAAAATAGAAAGTTCTCAAAATTCATTCAAATTTTGCATGCAAGTCCTCTGAAAGGGTTTAATCTCAGTGATATGATCAAAATTTCCAAAACCCTAGGGAAAAACCTTAAACTGGGGCAATTGTTAAAAAGAGTAAGTTCTCAGAATTGGCTCAAATTTTTGCGGTAGAATTGCTGAAGGGTCAGAATCCAATCTTAGCTTGATCGGTTTTCAAAAACCTAGCATAAAGCCTCAAATGGGGACTTACTTGATCTTGAGCGAAGGAAATTTTTATGGCGGTAAGGACACATGCATGGTGACAACTCCCCCATCTCCTCTCTAAAGTTAGAAATTGCCAAGTAGTGGAAGGAGAGATTTAATGAACTTGCTAAAATAAACTCCCTCACACAATTATTTAAGCCACGGAATTTTTATTTTATTCGCACCAGTTGCAAGTACGAAGTTCTGGCTCTGAGAGTGAGAAGAAAAGTGTTGAGGTGAAGTTGCTGAAGTGAGCAAGTCAAATCAGCAAGCTTGAGTGAAATTTTTCTAAGTGCCAGAAGTTATACTGCTGAAAGTATTGAGGTTTGAAGTTCGAAATTTTAATGCTGAAGGCTCTTCTTTTTCGAAGTTTACTCCATATTTTGGCCATCCCGAGGTGATTTATTCTCTAAGTTTGAATTTTAATGCTTATTTGTTATTTTCCAGGATGGCTGAAGCAGGCAGAGTCAACAAGGCTGCAAATGCTGAATCAAGCAGAGCCAATGTATCCAGACAGGCAATGATAAAGAAGTTGAGCAAAACATTTCTTGCCGAATCCAAGTTTACCTCGAAGCTGGGAGAATTGAGTGATACAAATCTCGGTTCATACAACCTCAGAGCACTCAGAGGTCGAATGTACGGACTAGGTGGGCACCCTCCATTAGTCACAACACATCAGATTATGAAAAATGGACTTTATGCAGCTGCTGGTTTTCCACCAGCCATCCAGTGTTTGAAGTTGATCATGGAGTGCGACAATTGCTACAGGCTAGAACGAAGGACCATTGTTTCCCCTGATGGCAAATTGTTTGCCAATCTCACGCCTGAGGCCATTGGAGAGGCGTTTGGAATCCCCACTTTTGATAAAATGATATACAAAATGAAAGAAAGAGCTGAAAGGATGTACGCCTCTTCTTTTGAGAGGTGTGCCTGGATGATAAATTCTATTTGGATGCAGAAGCCCAGGCCTCCTTGCACCAAGCTTCCCAAGCAGATTATCTCAGATGATGTGAAGTAGGAATATTGTGATTTGATAATGATGCTCAGTCGGGTGAATGGAAACTCTCAATCATACATCTTCGAGTCGTGGATGTTTTACTACATCCAGATTGTGCTGGAAGGGAAAGACTATGTAGACTAGGCGAGAATGATAAGTGACAATTTGGATGAGTAGTTTAGGAATTTGAGGAGAACCAAGACATTCTACATGAGCTCATATGTGATATATATGTTGGCTCGAATGACTAAGTATACAGAATAACCTACAAGGAGCCAATTGGGTGTGGTCCTGAATAGTTCAAAATTCACGAGGCTTGCCCACAATTGCATCTGAGCAGTACCTCCAGTTACAAAAGGGTGAACGATGCCTTCACAATGCACATAGCGAGGAATTTTCAGCGAAGAACTCAGCAAAGAATATCAAAAGAGGCTCAGGAACTGATCGAAGAATATGGATATTGGTTTATCCAATTTCCAAAGTTCACCCATATTAGGCTGCAGGGGTTCACATCATATCCATATAGATTACCAAGATACCCCACAGATAGGATGGTAATGTCAGAAGTATCTAGGCAGCTCACTGCCTATGATAGAATTCAAAAAAAGCAAAAGAAAGGAGGGTTAGACTTCCCAATCACCATGGGAAATTCAAACGAGGTTTGTCCATCCTTGCAGGCAGCCAAAGAAGTTGAAGATGAGCTGCAATTCTTCCACCTCTCGTACCACACCAGCAGACAGGATTTCGATCCTTACAACAATATTAGAATGGTGCAAAGTGTGGAGTATAGGCACAAGGCACATATTGAGGACTTTTGGGCCAACGCAGTGGATGATGCTGAAGTTAGGAGAAGGATGTTTACCAAAATTCCCTTGAACGTGATCAGAGAGTGCGAGATTGTTCCTGTTCCGGATCAAGTAGATGAGGACATGAATGTTGTGCAGCCGGATTATGAATCAGTAAGAAACACAACAGTCCCATTACCTGATTGGTCGAAACCGGAGATTACAGACTTGGACACATTATGCATACCAGTCTTGACATTCACGAGGAATTGGGTAGAAAGGCATGTGAATAGGCTTAAAAGCAGATCGATTCCTCTCACTTACAATCTCATGGGTGACCAGAGGCCGCCAACAGCTGGGAAAAGACAACAAATCGCCCAAGCTTCAGAACCACGAAGGGAAGTGCAAGTTCAGCCGGTGCCTTAGAGGGTGGAAGAAGCATCACCCATGCCATCACAGACTCGCTCTTCAAGTGCATAGGAGGTGTCTTTGTTTGGGAGCTAGAGAAATAGATCGAACGAGGAGCAAGAATTCCAAGAGGTAAACCAGCCACCTCTTAGAGAGCTAGATAGTCTAAGTGTCAATGCTCCTAGGAGAGAAAATCAGCAGGAAGAAGAAGAGGAGACAACAACAGATACCCGCTTCCAGCAGATGATTGAGATAGCGCTAGAGGATGAGAATACTTCAGGGAAAGAAGCTCGAGGTCCAGGAGAGAATGTTTAGCAGATGGAGATTGATGAACCTCAGCCAAATATTGTTAGAGAAGAA
>VDFB02006853.1:0-56324 GCA_007258455.2 Sequoia sempervirens | reverse complement strand
CTGGACACGAGCTCATGATCTTCTTGAACTTGTCAAAAACAATTTGGGCCTTTTCTGACCAAACAAAGGCTCCCTTTTTGGTGAGATCAGTAAGAGGAGCAGCATTCTGTGAATACCCCTTAACGAATCTCCGATAAAATCCACAAAGACTCAGAAAACCTTTCAACTGAGTCAAATTCTCAGGTGGTGGCCAATCTACCACTGCTTTGATCTTTTCCTGATCCACCTTCACTCCCTCAGCACTGATGATGTGGCCAAGGTACAATAACTCTTCCATTCCAATTTCACATTTGGAAGCTTTTGCGAACAAACTCTCAGATTCCAGAATACTAAGCACTTCCTCCAAGTGCTTGAGATGATCTTCCCAGGTCTTGCTGTAAATCAGAATATCATCAAAAAATATCAACACAAATCTCCTTAACTGATTCTGAAAAACACGGTTCATGCAAGACTGAAAGGTAGTCGGAGCGTTAGTCAACCCAAATGGCATGATTAAGAATTCGAAATGGCCATAGTGACATCTGAAAGCTGTCTTCTCCACATCAGATCCCCTCATTCGAATCTGATGGTAACCCGATCTCAAGTCGATCTTCGAGAAGAACTTGGCCCCATGTAGCTCATCAATGAGCTCATCTATTCTGGGAATGGGGTATCTGTTTTTAATGGTGCTCTGATTCAAAGCACGATAGTCCACGCACATGCGCATGGTACCATCCTTCTTCTTCACAAGAACCACTGCCGATGCAAAGGGGCTCTTGCTTGGGCGAATGAAACCCATCTCCAAGAGTTCTTGAATATTCTTCTCGATCTCATCCTTTTGCCTCTTCGGGTACCGATATGGAGTGGTGATCACCGGTTTAGCTCCTTCCTTGAGCTCTATGATGTGTTCTGAACCCTGTTCAGGTGGTGGTCCAGGAGGCAAATCTGCAAAGACTTTGCTCTTCTTCATAAGTAGTGACTAAATATCAGGAGGATGGTCACGTTTAGTCTCAACAGGACTATCAGGAAGAATCATGCATTCAGCAACCCACTCTGCTTGATCGTGACGGATCAGCCTTGCCATTCTTTTGAATGACACAACCCGAGGGCCCCCATTCGACATTCCTCTCAGAACTATCTTCTTCCCATCAGCTTGGAACTTGAGCTCCATAGTCTGCAGATTCAAAGAAATCTCCCCAAGAGATCGCAGCCATTGAATGCCTAAGACTGCATCAGTATCACCAATGTGGACTACGTAGAAGTCATCCTTGACCTCGTAGTTTCCTGTCAGAACCCTGGTGGTTCTCGGAAACAAACCCTGATGTGTTTTGTGTTGTTTTTGCAATTTTTTCAGGCAAAAGGCAAAATTGCGATTTCTCTAGAAATGCTTAATAAATTCATAAAAAATACATAAATGCATTGAATGTTTCAGATCTTGCTCAAGAACCAAGGCGCATCAATATATTCAACTTCCAGAGCAATTACAATGAAGAATATGGAGCTATAAATGAAATACAATAAATTTATTGAAGAAAAACCTGATTTTCTTTTAATGGCGGCTGTCATAAATGCAGATGGTACGGCTGTATGGAAGATGCAATATCCAGGCATGAAAAACAATGCTGAAGCCCCAGGAAACCTAGGCGCACAAGATCCTGAAGATATAAGCTGAAGGAGATGAAGTATTTCCCTGTAGTGAAGAAGTACGGCCTTGCTGGTACAGGTCTGTACGGCCTGACAGCAGCAACATTTAATGAAGTACGGTTTCTTAAAAACTGTGCCAACTCTAATGAATGATCTCAGATAAATTCGCCTCAACTGTAGATGAATATCTCTGCTAAAAACTGATGAATCTGTCAATAAATTCAATCTGTAACCCCTGAATGAAGTCACCCAGATGCAAGCTTAAACTGGTATTTCACAGTCTCAGTCTGCCTAATCTCTGAAGAGTTTTCGTTCTTCAGAAACGATGGTCTGCCAGAAACCCTAAGGTTTGCAAACTCCGATGCTCAGAGCAAAAGACAAATTAGAATAACATTTCATAATGGTTCGATTTGTCCTTTCAGAAAATATATACTCCCCCTTTGAGAAATTCGACCCAAGCTCTTTTAATTAATCATTTAAATAGAATTGATTTATTTCACCTCAATACTTAGGAGAAATATTTTAATAATTAAATGGCGCCTCTTTTAAATGAATAATAAATATTCATTAAGTCAATATTTAATACTTAATTATAAAGTATAATTAATACTATAACTGGCCAATTTAATTAAATATTTAAATATTTCAATAAAGTGA
Organism: Sequoia sempervirens; assembly: GCA_007258455.2. NCBI lineage: Eukaryota > Viridiplantae > Streptophyta > Pinopsida > Cupressales > Cupressaceae > Sequoia > Sequoia sempervirens. The sequence continues at coordinate 54,044 of VDFB02006853.1, read as the reverse complement.
CTTTAATATAAAGTCAAATTATTAAATATTTAACAACTCATTAAATACTCCTTATTTCTCCGTCAAATCAACCAACTGCTGAACTGGGTCGAATCTGAGCTGAATAACTGCGCCAGGTGCCCTGCCCGAAATAGCATCTTCCGCCTGACCTAACTTTCTAAAAATAGAAAGTTCCTGAAAAAGCTCTCTGGAAGATTCTGCGAAGGCCCAACCTGCCACAACTGCGAAACTGGAGCTACCAAACACTGGATAACTGCCTACGATGATCCTCTGCACACCCTGTCAGCCTACGAGGATCGAAATTATAGGCTAACTCCTCGACAAACAGTGTCAGCTAAAACGGGGACATGACATTTCCCAATTGCATGGTCATGTTTGATATTTTCTTGGTGCAAGAAATATGAAAACCATCGGCAACCATGACCTTGAATCCTTCAAACTCCTCTGTTTGCAGTCCTTTCTTTGCTACCACAACTTCATCAATGAAGTTATGAGTTGCTCCAGTGTCGATCAAGGCAACAATAAGCTGCCCTTTGATCATCCCCCGAACCTTGAATGATTCGCTTCTTTGGAAGCTAGAAAGTTGAGCTAAGACTCCACCACTTTCCTTCTCATCTCCGGATTCTTCTGGAGCTCTTTCTACTTCACTTTCTTCAAAATCAGATTGCTAGTCGGAAAAATCAGAACTACTCTCCCCAGCAGAATAGTATTCAATCTGATTGAACTTAACCCCTTTAGGGCAAACATGATCTTGTGACCACTTTTCCCTACACCGGAAGCACAACCCTTTTCTTCTGAGTTCATTCAGGGTTTCTGGATCCAACCTGGTGACATGGGGATTGCGATTCTTGAACTCTTTGTGTTGAGGTCTCAAAGGCGGTCGATGCTGAGGTCTCTTCCCTTTATCCCTTTTTCTGAAAGGGGGAGTTTGACTGAAATTTCGCCTTAGGAGCAGCCCACTCCATGTTTCTTGCCTTTTTCATGGCCTCTTGCAGTGTTGGAGGATCAAAGGCTTTAATCCAACCTTTGAGGGGTTCTGTCAAACCTTCACTGAAAAGAATCACCAATCTCCTTTCCGTGATTCCAGTCACCATGACTGAGAGTCTCTGAAACTCCGCAATGTAGGCATCAACTGTGCCATACTGTCTCAATTGTGCAAGCTCTCTGAAATGGATCTCAGGATCTTTTTTCTCAAACCTCTCGATGAGCCTAGTGGTGAACTCATCATAAGTTGTGATAGACCGATGACCCAGAGTAACGAGGCCATGGTACCACCACTCGTGCGCCACCCCATCAAGGTGTAGCGTAGCGAACTTGATCGCTTCTTCTTCTGCCATTGGTCTGAGAGCTAGATAGTTATCCAGCTTCTGAATCCAAGCTCGGGTTGAACTGGTATCACTCCCCTCAAAGTGTGGAAATGTAACTTTGTTGACAGCTTGGTACAAGTCTCCTTGATTTGATGGCCTTCTTTGATCAAAGCGTCTCCCTTGTCCTTTGTTTTTCCTTTTGTGATCCATGAAATCGTTATAGGAAATATCCATCTTAATGTCACCAAGGAGAGAATCATACTCTGCACGGCCAAGTCTCAACTGCTCCACAAATGAAGCATTCTCTTCAGGATCCGGCTGAGTGTTAACAAGTGCCAGAAAGGTGGGTTTGAATGGCCTGGCTGAGACATAAGTGTTGTTTGAAGTATGATGAGCAGCATGTCCATCATGCTGGTTGGAAGCACTGTGCTCTCCTCTATGCCCAGTATTGTTCTGTGGAATGGTGTTTTGGCCCACTTTCCCCATCATGAGCGAAACCATATCCATCAAAGCATCCATCTTCCTTTCAAATCTCTGTCCTGGACTGATGGATCTCTCTCTGCCCTTTCCACTATCATCTCTAGTGCTGTTGGTAACCCTCTCGTTACCCCCAACTGACCTTTCACCTTCTGCCATATCTGTTTCCTGAGAAGACTCCCAATGAGCCCTCAAGACTTCTGAAGCTGTCTGACCCTCCGGAGGCTGATAAAGCTGGAACTGTTTTCCAACCTTCTTGTCTTCCCTTGCAATGTACCTCTTTTCTCTGTCACTCATAGACAGAATGAACACAAGATGGCAAGATCTTGGCTCTGATACCACTGAAATATTCCGAGCCAATTTTTTTGATTTTTCAATTATCAGATTACAACATTACAATCAAGTACCCGTTAAGGTTAGAAGATAAACCCAAACGTACTGAAACAACTCTAACCAGAATGGCGCCGATGATGGCGAGCATTGGTCAGAGGATCTAAATCAAACTGCTTATGCTGTAACTCTAACCAGTATGGCGCCGATGATGGCGAGCATTGGTCAAAGGATCTTCTACTCTAAATGCTGAAAAGGGAACTCGACGTCAAGTATGTGCTACCCAATCCAATGCGGAGTGAGGGGCGACCATATGACGGAGTGATTACAATAACAATGCTTGAAAGGGAAATGTTGAAAGATGAACTACTCAACACCCAGAATGTGCTTGCTAACCCAGAATGGGAAAGTAGCTACCATAGGGCGGAGCTGTAACTATTACAATAACTTTAATTGAAATTGAGAATTACAACCAGATTTGAACAAGAAATGAATGACTGCCAGTACTACTGTCAGTTTGTACAAAATAAGGAGAATTCGCCTGCCAATATCTTGTGAAATTAAAGGATCAGCATTACATCATAGAGAACCACTTTTATCATGGATAGGAATACCCAAACCAAAATGCTTTCAAGGATCAAGATACTGATTTCTGATTTCTGTTACAAATCTGCTCATTAAAAGAATAAACAACAGTCTATGGAACTATTCAAATGCTCATAACTCCCTAGTAACTTGCTCAAATGACATGATTTCTGTTGCATAACAATCCTAGCATGATGGCGCTCAAACTAATATCATTAAACAGACTCAAAGTGCCGTTAATGATTAATGCACAAATCCCAAGGCAAGTAAATGGTACAGCCCAGCTGAGAAAGTCGATTTCCTTTTAAAAATTAATACATTCACTAAAAATTTTGCAAACTTGGAAACTAAGGCGCCTAGGTCTAACAAAGAGAATGGGTTAATACCCAGATGCAATATTTTTGTCTTTTTTGAGATATGAATAAAACATGAAATCTGCTGTCTAAAACAATGCTGTCTAAACAATGCAATATGCTGAAACCACTAAAGGCCAAATCAAATCTAAGAATGCAACAAGCTGAATACGATGCACAAACTAAATGCAACTCACAAGTAGACTGAATCACCACTAGTTGTTGTCTTGCAAACAAGAAGCGATGCCCGAGCTAGGAGGCCTTCATTCCTCGAAGCAAATCCAGAGCCAATCCGGCAGCATAACAGTATAGTAGACCAAAGATGTGAAATGATGCTCAAAGTCTCCTTTTTATAATTTTCCAGTTGACTTCTCGAAACGCTAAAATCCACTTTCAAGTCAAAACCCTAATCTCCTCAAAGATGGCGTCCCACCTTTCCAAGCACTTTGTCTTTTAATAATATTTTAATCTTTCTTGAAAAAGGCGTCCAATTTGAACTTAATAATAAACTTCATAAAAGAAATAATTAATCCACTTAATGAAGCGCCACCCTCAAAAGACCACCTTTTAAAAAGACTTTAAGTGATTAAGCTAGGCTAAGGGGGGAGTCAACGTTAAATTATAACATTAAAACGTGACTTTAATAAAAATAGCCCAACTTATTTCTCCAACTGCGCCCCGAAGCCATCAATGAACAAGCCAACCAATCAACTGACATAGGAAGTCAACCAAGCTGAACCCAACTGAAAAGCTGCCAAAAATAGAATTTACTAAAAATAGTAAATTCCAGAAAATGCTCTGAATGCCGAGATGAACATACCACTGCGAAGCTCTCCGAAAACCCAGAAAGAATCCGCCATTGAAACCACCATCTCTGAGCAATGACCTCCTCAAAAATAGGAAACCCTAATTTTACCTTCCGACTAGCCTTCGGGTTTCTAGAAAAAGGCCAACGGTCACAGGAACGATTAGTTTTGAGAAGGGGACATTACAAACAAAGCAGCCCTTTCACTTGGTTTCGGAACTCATGTTGAGAGCCGATGAGGTTCTCACAACCTTGTCGGGCCCTAACGCCAAACCAAGAACTTAAAGTCTTCCAGCCAAAAGAGAAATAAAGAGCAATCTTTCAAGTTTAAAAAGCATTTTATGAGTTGTAACAACTTCTCTCAAAAGTTGATGAGGTTCTCACAACCTTGTCAACGTCCAACACAACTCGTAACCTCCCATCCTTCAAAGGCAAACAAAAGAAGAAGAAAAGAAATGAACAAAGAATTGAATGAATGCGAAAAAGAAACCAAGGGAGTAGTAAAGCGGAGACTGACTGAGGTTTTGAAACCTTTGTCAAACTCTAACAAGGTTTCAAAAACCAATTAAAGTTCTGATCCTCTTTCCCAAAAAGCAAATTTAAAGTTGGCGCAAACGAAAGCTACCTACTTTGCATTAATTGTTGTAAGAGCAGAAGGAGATAAATAAATGTAGATGTATATATAAAAAGAAAACATCAAATTCAGTCATTCTACACAGCAAATAAGATTGAACAGTTTCCAAAGCACGAAGAAGTAGAATTGTGATGGGTAGCTAGACCATGGGAAAGGTAGAATTTCTTCATAAAGCCATTCTCAAAAGATAATTCAAACGAGTAAGCGAACACTCCCAACATCCTAGTATTGCTCCTATAAAATCAGGAATCCTAGGCGACACTGCCAAAAAAATTTAGAACTAGGAAATTAAATTTGAGTTGAAATTCAAAAAAGATGAAGTATAAATATTTGGGATATGAGCACCTATCCAGTTTAACCAGCACATTGCCAGAAATTGGTGATACTAGACTAGGGCATATAAACAGTGGTGAATTCTAGGAAAGGATAAATAGCAGGGATAGGGCCCCAATTACTCAGAGGTTGGTTGAAAGAGATTTACTTGAAACGGCTGCCTTCCCCATAGTCGTGCATGTTGGAAATGTTGTCATTGATGTCAAAGTGATGTCAAGAAGGATTTTGTTATTTGAGATTATTGCAAATAGTGTCATTGATGTCAAGGTAGAGGATTTATGCCGTCATTGATGTCAAAATGCCTTGGAGCATGATTCATTGAAGGTTGATGAGAAGCTTTTGAGAAAGATCCATTATTGCAATATAATAGAAGTATATTGCATGTGCAAAGCAGTCCACGCAAATTCATGTCACCCCTGAGAAGATCAAGCATTTACAGTTAAAAACAGATTGTTGGCTGATCACCATTCATAAGGACTAGGATATTAAATCAGAAAATATGTTCAGATCAATCAAATATGAGAATAGGTATAATGCTGAGTTATGAACAGATCATATAACATATCAGTAACACACCCAGGTTGACTACTCTCCAAAGGCCCGATCTACACTGTAGAGGACTGATTATTCTAACCATCACAGGTTCAATCTGCATTAAGATAATAATCTCCAGATTAATTTATGAAGATAATAAACAAAAGACACCATTAAGAAGATAATAAACAAAGTAAGCGAATCACATCTGAATGCCACGTCTCTTCATGGAGGAACGATGTGAAGTTGAAAAGGCATGAATTAAATCATGAAGTCTTGTTAAATGAAAAGACACCATTCTCTTAAGAAAGATGTTTAAGATGAAAAGAAACGATTTATCAAAAGGTCGATTCAGTCTGGAGAATCACATATTTACCAAACCAAAGAATATGCGATTTCAGATGTTGTGGTTTCATAACATGTTTAATGTTTGATGAAATTACGCGACTTTAGTTCTTGAAGGTGTGTTAAACAGTAAAACATAATTATCATTTTGAAGGAGATCGACTTTGCTGAGTGTTGCTTGATTAACAAAGTCAATAAATTACATTAAGGTTGATTCTTTTGTAATGGTCGCCTCACTTGAATAGGCACTTTCCTTATGAAGCGGTATGTCCTTCAAAGACAATCACACTCCTTGGAAGGCATAAAAGGAATTAGTGAATGGGGATGACCTAGAGCGTGTGGAACAAATTTAAAAGATATATTATCTGAGGAGCAGATTGGGAAGAAATAAAGATGTGCTGTGTGAAATAAATGCTTTATCATTGAGTCACAATTGGGAGTAGAGTAGTATGTGTGGTGTAACTGCTATATCAAAAACACAAAATGTTGTGTGTAGAGTGGATGAATAAAATGTTATATCATTAAAAACAGAAGTGGGTGAGCTGTGTGTGGATTAAATGCCATATCATCGAAGCACAAGCAGATGTTGAAGGCTGTAAAATAGAACAGTTTAGAAGATTGAAAAGAATATATAAAGCAGATGAGTAATGTGTGGTGAGTGTGAAAAAGAATATCGTTTAAAGAGTGTGGTGTGAAAGACAGAGAACATCATATTCTCTAAGCAAATAAAGAGAAAACTTCAAAGAAGAATATGAGCAGATTGTTGAAGGTTTGTAAGCATCTTGGCCAGACCTTGTGAAGACATTTGAGCCGATTTGATATTCATTTGGTGCAGACTCTATATTGGTTTTTGTGCAGACTTCACAAGTCCACTTTGGAGCAGAATATCAAGACATTTCTTATCAGCATATTGGAGTTCATGAAGAAGTTATGAAATTGTGAAGAGGTCTGCAGTTTTGAATTGTAAAGAGCATAATATCTACAAGATTTTAGAAGGCATAGAGAAAGTTTTATTAGAGGAGATATTTGAGCAGCATAGTATGAAGAATTGAACAAGAAGAAATATGAAGCTATTTGAAGATCACTCAAAGAAGATAAATCAAGTGGTAGAGTAGTATTAAAGAAATCTTAATTGTCCATCATCCATTGAAGAAGCAACATTGAAGGTGGAACACAAAATTCATTCAAGTTATTATTTTCGCTAGGTTGGTGCTTGGCGAGTGGGAGTTGGAGCCTCCAGTAGGTTGGTACCTATGAACATTAGGGGTTGGTGCTCCTTGTAGGTTGGTGCCTACTAAATCAGAATTAAGGGTTGATGCTCTTTGTAGGTTGGTGCCTACTAAACTACAAATTGGTGATTCAAGTAGGTTGGTGCCTACATTCATTGTAAAAGCATATATAATTCATAAAGTACATTATTTATACCGTGGTTTTATCCCGAAAGGGTTTCAACGTAAAATCTTGGTGTCAACTTGTTCATATTGAGATATTCTTGTATAGTTCATTTGTGTTAGAGTTTGAAGTTGATAAAGTTTGTAAAGGGTAAAAGTTGATTGATATACTGATACACTCCCTCACCCCCCTCAGTAGAAGCCATTATGACCCTCGGACTAGAGAAATAATGAAAGGAAATATGCATCCATCCAAAATTATTTCCACGCAACCCAAATAGAGAAATCTATGCAAACAAGTATTCACAATCCATATGCAAAAGAATAGACAACATACCATCAAAGATGACACAAGATATACCTTGGGAAAACCCTCAAGAGGGACAAAACCAGCCTCCAAAAGCATCCATCACTCATGCAATATTCAGCAATAAACATAACAATACATCTTCATAGTTCTCCATGAACACCTTTAAAACATCAAGCCCTCAACAAGCACTCCATATGAACAAGCTTGTAGCCACACATCCCATTCCATGCTTCAACCCATAGTTGAAAAAATCGCCAGAAACTCGCAATACTCACAAGTAATCGTGCACAAATGTGTTGGGCGAGTAAATTGCTCAATAACTCGCAACCGAGTATAAGGTAAATCGCGTGGCAATTTATTCATGAAAAGAACGCAGCAAATTGCGACTAGCAGAGGAAAACGCGATTAAAAAATAAGGCATCGATTTTATTTTTGTTTGCCCTAAATTTCTGGCATAAACATAATGATAAAGCGTCCACCGTCACTTGCAAACTCGTATTATTCAGAAGGAAAACAATGGGAGACGAGGGCAAAGAAAACCACGACAAGAGACGAGGGCAGAGGAAAAAACGGCGATGCTAGAAGAAAAATGCAGGTATTTTAAAAAAACATGACCTCATTTTTGAAAAAAACGTAAAAACCATCTCCAAAGATCGATTTCTGCAAAAAATAAACTCCAAATCGATCGATTTTTTTTAATTATTTTTTAAAAAAATTTATTGACTATTCTGAATAAAACGTAAACGCAGGTTTTTTTTTTAATTATTTTTTAAAAAAATTTATTGACTATTCTGAATAAAAAGTAAACTCATATGATCGATTGAATAAAACGTAAACTTGTAAATCTTAAAAATTAAATAAAACGTAACAATTAATTATTTTTTACCGTATTTCTAAATAAAATGTAAACTCATAATGCTATTCATTGTTTCTTTTTTTTTCTAAATTTAAATTTATTGATTTGTAAAATAGTAAATACTAAAGTTCGAAATTTAAATTTTAAAAAATTTTAAGAATATTTGTAATAAAAATTAATATATTATATAAGATTTATCATTTATCATTTGAAAAATTGAAAAATTTTAATTTATTTTATTTCCAAAACTTATAATTTAATTACAAATATATTAAATATATTATATAAGAGTTAAGAATATTTGTAAAAAAAATTAATATATTATTTCTGATTTATCATTTAAGCATTTGAAAATTTGAAAAAATTTAATTTATTTTAATTCCAAAACTTATAATTTAATATATTTGTCAAAAATAATTAATATATTATATAAGTTATTATTAAATCAAATCTTTAAATTAAAATAATTAATGATTACAAATCAATAAATAAATAAATAAAGTTATTATTAAATATTAAATCAATAAGAGTTATTATTTCCAATCTTTTAAATTTTTAATGATTAGAAATCAATAAATAGAAAAATAATTAATCAAAATGTTAATATTAAATATTAACCAGAATGACTGTTATTAATTTATCTTTTTATTTTCAAATGTTTCCATAAATTTGTTGAGTTATTGCCGAGTTTTTCCCCGAGTTTTTGCCGAGTCCCGAGTTTTTAAAAATTTTGGGTCTGCAGAGTTATTGCCAAGTCTGAGTTTTTTAACGATGCTTCAACCTTCACAAATGCCAACAAGAGATACTCTAATCCAGCCAACAATCCAACCTTAGACAACTACCCTTATGTTTGTTTTTATAGAAACAAGCTCACACAAAACCAAGTGGTATTACATAAAACCATGTGACTAAAACCATGACCCCACATTTAATATTGGGTAATTTAATATTGCGTACTTAATTAATTAAATTTCCCCAATATTAAATAAATACATTTTTACAACTTACATTCAACTTATGTCCCGATGTTACATACATATAAAGTGGCCCCAAGAATGTTAACTCCTAGTGATGCACATACTTCTAGCTCCCCCTGGGTGCACCACACACATAATAATAAATTAAACATTATAAACATTATGCAAGGTGTACAACACCTAATTCCTAACATTCTCCCACTCGTTGTATACATTGCATAAAGGGTAACAAGTAACCTTCAACATGAACAGGGGAACAATCCCTATAGCCACATATACCATCAAGGAATCAAAGTGCTCCATCAAGATACTTGTAACAAGAAAAAAGGTGACCACCATCCCAAGCATGAATGCTTTCATCCTCCATCATGCTACAACACAAAGATAAGAAGCCATCCAAAGAGAAACCACACAATCTGTCACAATGAAGCATAAGTCTTGCCTCAACTAATATACCAAACACAAACACTCAATCCAAAAGTATCAATATGCACCAATAGCTGTCAAGATACACTAACTAGAGTTGAAATAGAACCCACAACAAGTGCTAACATATCCAACTATCCATACCTAAAAGGTATACAAAACATAGTAAACTCATGCCATCAATATATACACCCATAAACCGCATTCACAAGCTCCATGTGCAAACCTATCAATGAACAATATATGCATCTAGGTACTCACACTGCATGGGTAATGCAAATCTGAAAAAGATCAAGGCGTCCAAAGTCTACCACAAGCATAACATAGAAGGTGTAAACAACATCATGTAGTACCAAGGAACATCCACAATGATATGCAAAACCTGTAAACCAATAATCTGTAAGTACAACTCTCACCACAAGTCTCCATCGCTCTCCCATGTTCTCCACACCCAACAAAGGAAAGAGATGAAGGAAGCTCCATGTCATCACCCAAAAACCAAGTCACAACACATGACCACAAGCCTAGTGATCACCATAGCTCCAACCAAACCTCAAAACCAATGTCATGTGAAACCAAACATCCAGAAAGATAACCAACACCAAAAAGAGAGAATTTGCAAATCATAAGCATGTAGCATGTCCTTCTACATACACCTCTAAATGCAAATTGTGTCAAGTATGATCTCCATAACACCCCAAGAGAAAAGCCATAACAACACCCAACCTGTTCAATCTCATAGATCAAACACAACATATATATCATGTAATCAACATGGATGTAAGCCTCTAAAACCAAAGAAGATCAAACTAAATATCCATTCCCATATCAGGAAATCAGCCCAATACATCTCTCCTAAACTCAACATTAATGAACGTACTCACAATGAGTAAAGAGATAAACATGCCAACACTCCTCAAATGAACCCTCCAGAACCAAATATCCATAGCTCAAGATCCATATGCAAGAGAAGACAAAGCAGAAAAAATATGCACCTGAAAGAAATAATGGGCAATACCTCTCGTGATAATATCCCGAGTAGACCAAGAGTGGGGAATAAGAATGCTCCTCTAGGATAACCAAGTCATCATGACTCACTCAAAGAGCAATCTCCTCTATAGGTCCATCATGAACTCATGTCCATATCAGAGTGAAAGCTCCTCCCACTTCCTATTGAAACGTCCAAAGAGTAACCATCTCAAGCAAATGTCTCTAATCACAAGAGAATTCCAATCTCACCCACCTCTCCAAGTATCCATGAGTACCTCCAACTAATCAATCTATGCTAAGCTTCAAATGTAACACAACATCCTCATGAAGCTCCCAAGCAAATGATTAATGTACTCAATACCAAGAAAACCAACAAGATCAATGTCAAAGCTCCAACTATAGAATTAGGAACCTATATGACACCATGATCTAACCATCTCCTCCTTGAAGATCACATGCAATAATGCAAACATCCCGGTCTTAAGAGAACAAGTATTACACCAAAACCCTAAACCGGTATCAAGAGTAAACACCATGACAGTAACCATCACACTCTAAACCAAGAATCAACATCTCCAATCACATGAAGATAACCATCTCCTACCAATGAACTTGTAAATGTGAAAGAACTCTTCTGTAGCAACAAGATCTAAGAGCTCCTCCAAGACATCCACAAACACTAAAGAAGATCATCCATCACCAACGATGAATCACATCACTACCAACAACTCCCACTGAACAGTGATACCATGCTACACATGGCATCAAGACAACCATCTCCTCCATGAAGATCATCTAGGTCCACACACGCAACTAAAATGCCAATAACACAAGGTAAAACCAAGATCTCCAAGCCAAGAAGATACAACCGCCAAACCATCACTATCACAAGCTCCCATTGAATCGTGTAACCAAGCTATCCATGACATCATGATAACAACCTCCTCAATGAAGATCAACCATACCCATGATCCTCAAGCCAAGAAGATACAATTGCCAACAAACCCATTGGGAATCTATTCAGCACCGCCAATCCATCATTGTCAAAAGCTCTCATTGAAAAGTGTAACAAAGCCATCCATGAAATCATGATAAACCACATGCTACAAATCCCATAACCAACTATCCAAGCACTATACATCATCCATCCTCTAATCTCAAAGCAAACATATCAATGCACAAATGACCATAGACAAGGTCAACTAACAAAGTCTGCATTAACACTGAATCAATCACGTGGATATAGATAGTCCATATCTTAGTCATCCCACTGCAACCAAAATAAGTTGTACACACCTACAAGTTGCATAACTCGTAGATCACAACACTAAAACATGCAAACTCATCATCACATTAGTAACCTGTAAATTGAGATATCAAAAAGAATAATCCTGTAGACCAAATGACTCAAACACCAAATCAACCACAAATCTGATTTTCCAAACATGTCCACAAATGAATAACCATAGTCAAGGAACTAATCAAGCATCAAGCCGATAAGAACAACCTCCTAACACCAAACCAAATCACGACCAAAACCACCACAAATCTGATCATGTTGTGCCAATGCAAAAGTGTACCTACATAATCATTACACCATAACCAACACCAACAATGTACATGCACTCAACTATCAACCACACAAGACTCCAAATCTCAAACCATGTCAACCCATGTCCTCAAAACTGAAGGCAACCTGTGTACCTGTCACCATCAAATTCCAACTCCAAAAAACACCTATTAACCTATACCAAGAAGCACCAAACTGATAATTAGTTGTACCATCATGAAAATCATATGAAAACATGTAGTCCCTCAAGGTTTTGCCTCTTGACTCATTTGGATGCTCACATAATCACTCCCCAAATATCAGGCACCAACAAGTGATCAAAGAAGTACAAACCTCTCTGCTCATCAAACTAAGAAACTATCAACACCACTGTGAAGTAAACTGAACATACTCTCCAACGCCTATTCAAAATCGAAAGACCAATTCTGTATGCAAAAGTTATGCTCAAAACCATGAAATAGACAACATCAAGTTTTCAAGCTCCAAAAATTGCTCAGAACAACAAAATCAGGAAACAAACCTATACCACGACATAGTACTCAGAACCAACTTTCCAACGAGTATAAGAAGTTGAAAATCTAACAATCTGGGTGAAAGTTTTGCCCGGTTGAATAATACTTCTCCAATCTGCCCATTAGGTTTCACAATGGTGGCATTCCACCGGTGGCATTGTCGACAGCTATGGCACGTCATCAATAGTTGTGGAGCGCCGACGGCCCAGCCGGGTGGCACCACCGCTCAAGTCTTTAAAATGGCAAACTTGAAAATAAATGAATTTCGATTAAATGTTTAATTTTTCAAAATTTTGGAGTGGCAGATTTAATTAAAAAATTTATGGCAAGTTAATTTTTTGTTAAGCCCTTGCGAGCTATGAGTTGGCTCCCATGGCCAAGGGTTGGGACCGGCAGTCTAACAGCACACCAACCCAGTGACTGTCGGTCGGGAGCCAACAGATTGTCGATGGGCTGACAACCCGACTAACACTATTGGTAACTTGGCGTACCTAGGGGTACAAGGGGGCCTTGCAAACCCCCCACCCCATTTAATTTTTTATTTTTAATAACATTTTTCAATAGAGTTTAATATCGCAGGAATTTTAATTTCTGCAGCTTATATTTTTTATTTTTTCCTGCAAAAATGGCAACCATATGGCCGTACTATCGAATAGGGCAGATATTTTTTGCATTTTTCCACAGTGACCAAAATAGGGCAAATTTTATATGAATCTTCATTTCTCGACCATCTTGGATCCAATGGTGAGGTTCATTTTGTCTCACGGGGTCATCTGCAACACTTCCCCCACAAAACCCTCACATTAACACACATTTAAGAAACCCTTTTGACTCAACATTTCTCACACCCCAAATCTACAAACAACCCATCATAACAACAAACCCAAAACCCTCAAATCTGCAAGAAACAACCTACAAAATCCTCATATCTTGCCATGTTTTTCATTCTTTCCATGCAAGCCCTAGATTCAAACTTAACCATAGATTTACTCAGCCAAGGGTTATCCAACCACAACCATGTCTTTGATACTAAATGAAAGGAAATATGCATCCACCCAAGATAATTTCCACATAACCCAAATAGAGAAATCTATGTAAACAAGTATTCATAATCCATATGCAAAAGAATAGAAAACATACCATCAAAGATGACATAAGATATACCTTGGGAAAACCCTCAAGAGGGACAAACCCAGTCTCCAAAAGCATCCATGACTCATGTATTATTCAACAATAAACATTACAATACATCTTCATAGTTCTCCATGAACACCTTTGAAACATCAAAACCTCAACAAGCACTCCATGTGAACAAGCATGTAACCACACATCCCATGCCATGCTTCAACCTTCACAAATGCTAACAAGAGATACTCTCAACCAGCCAACAATCCAACCTTAGACAACTACCCTTGTGTTTGCTTTTATAGAAACAAGCTCACACAAAACCACCAAGTGGTATTACATAAAACCATGTGACTAAAACCATGACCCCACATTTAATATTGGGTGATTTAATATTGGGTACTTTACTAATTAACTTTCTCCAGTATTAAATAAATACATTTTTACAACTTACATTCAACTTATGTCTCAATGTTACAACATATAAAGTGGCCCCAAGAATGTTAACTCCTAGTGATGCACGTACTTCTAGCTCCCCCTGGGTGCACCACACACATAATAATAAATTAAACATTATAAACGGTATGCAAGGTGTACAACACCTAATTCCTAACATTCTCCCACTCGCCGTATACATTGCATAAGGGGTAACAAGTAACCTTAAACATGAACAAGGGAACAATCCCTATAGCCACATATACCATCAATTAATCAAAGTGCTCCATCAAGATACCTGTAACAAGAAACAAGGCGACCACCATTCCAAGCATGAATGCTCTTATCCTGCATCATGCCACTGCACAAAGATAAGAAGCCATCCAAAGAGAAGCCACACAATCTATCACAACAAAGCATAAGTCTTGCCTCAACTGATATATCACGCACAAGCTTTTTAATTTTTGGTTTGATTTTCTTATTTAGTGTTTTGCTTGTTTAAGTTTCGGCTTGGGCTGAGTGTGGGGACCAGCGATGACATGGAGGATGATTTAATATGCCAACTCTTTGTGGACCCATGTTGCTGTGTTGGAGGCATTTTGAGCATTGCAAATTTGGAAACAATATCATACCCGCAGTGAAAGGAGGCATCCAATATATTCAAATAAACCAAAACCTTTAGACAATTACGGAAGGCAATTTGAAGCCCGCGTAAGAGAATTCAGTTACGAATTGAAAAACTAACTCTAAGAAGAGAGGGCGCAGCTAATAGAGGAAGAAGAGCTTTCACATGGGAGAGGATAGTGGCTGTTTTTGTAGGAGTTGAAACAGCAGAATTTGGGAAGAGAGGGAAACGTTGTTCCTCAATGAGCAATGTAATTCGTTCAAATCAAATTCAATATTGTTCTTCAACAAGAAGTCGGTGTCTGTCGTTGGGACATACGAAGCAGATTTTGTCAACTGTGTAGTGAAATCGGGGAGCAATGAATCATTGAGTTTGTTGTTTGAGTGTTCCTTGGTCTTTGTTTAAGTTGACTCTGGTGTTAGAGCAACTTGTGAACAATGTTTGAAATCTAATAAAGTGAATTGCCTTTTGTTTGTTCTTCAATGTGGCCTATCACTATGTTTCCTCTCGATTGAAGAGTTTTTTGTTGGTATTTGTTATTGAGTTTGTTTTCCTCAATAACTAGCTGTCATCAATTTGGTATCAAAGCCAGAAGATCGCTGGCATGGTGAGAGGTATGTTTGAAGAATGAGGTATGAGAGAGTTGAAAGAGAGAGAGTTGTGAAAGAGTTTGTTTATTAGAGATATGAGAGAATTTGTTGTGGCAGGCATGAGAAAGGGTCTGTAACTTCTATCCTTCAGCAGAGGTAACCTAGGTAGAAGATGTATAACTTCCTCCACGAAGAGAGAGTGGGTAGAGAGGGTTTTGAGAGGTACATCTTCCAGAGTCCTTGTTGGTAGACGGTAGTTGTTGAAGGTGAGAGATTCTATTGCAACAGTGAGCAAGATGTATTTGACAAAGAGAAGGAAGATTGTCTTGAAGAAGCCAATTGTGTGGGAAACTATGGAACAATATTGGGAAGAAAAACAAAATAGAAGGCTCTATGAAGAGTTGAAGAAAATAGAAGCAAGAATGGATGCCCTTGAAGATGGGTTTAAAAAGAAAGATGCAGATAAGAAAGAAAAAGATGAAAAACAGAAAATGGGTGAAGTGAAGTCCCATTGTTCTTTTTGTGGTGACAGGTTTGCAAGTGATGTATTGTGTGCAGAAAATAAAGATAAGAGAAGTCTTGAAATTTTCCAATATGATAAAGAAGAAGTTGAAGCTGCCTTAGAGTTTCATGATGCATTGGAGGACATTACAGATAAAGGAAAAGGAGCCTACAAAATGAAAGAGTTGACAAGTCATGAAGCCAAGAATGAAAGTAAATCGAGACAGCAAGTTATTGCACAAATGAATGGGGGTAAGAATGTTGTTTTTAGTCATGTATGTGAAAGTAAGAATGTGGTTATGCATGTTGATGTGAATGATTTAAATTATGATGCTTCTAAGTCTTTGAAAGCAATTGTTGAGGGGAAGAATTTAAAAGTAGAAGATGAAAAGCATGTGGAATCAAATGGTGACAATCATGTATATGAACGGGAGATGGAATTTTGGGGGTTGCTAGATGAAAAAGACACAAGGAGAAGATATAAACAGAAAAAGAAAAACGAAAAAAAACTGGTTGAACACGCGACCATTGTTCCAGAACAATGTTGGAAGACACGAAAGAAGAGAACGAAGGTTATTTCTGGTTGGAGATCTCATGTGCAGGAGCACATGCTTCTTTTTGTCTCCTAGGGAGTCTGACGCAGGAGCTTTAATTTTTGGTTTGATTTTCTTATTTAGTGTTTTGCTTGCTTAAGTTTCGGCTTAGGCTGAGTGTGGGGGCCAATGATGAAATGGGGGATGATTTAATATGCCAACTCTTTGTGGACCCGCGTTGCTGTGTTGGAGGCATTTTGAGCATTGCAGATTTGGAAACAATATCATACCACGGTGAAAGGAGGCATCCAATATATTCAAATAAACCAAAACCTTTAGACAGTTACGAAAGGCAGTTTGAAGCCCGCGTCAGAGAATTCAGTTAGGAATTGAAAAACTAACTCCAGGAAGAGGGGGTGCAGCTAATAGAGGAAGACGAGCTTTCACGTGGGAGAGGAGAGTGGTTGTTTTTATAGGAGTTGAAACAGCAGAATTTGGGAAGAGAGGGAAACGTTGTTCCTCAGCGAGCAGTGTAATTTGTTCAAATCAAATTCAATACTGTTCTTCATTGAGAAGTTGGTGACTATCACTGGGACATATGGAGCAGATTTTGTCAACTGTGTAGTGAAATCGAGGAGCAATGAATCATTGAGTTTGCTGTTTGAGTTTTCCCTGGTCTTTGTTGAAGTCGACTCTGGTGTTAGAGCAACTTGTGAACAATGTTTGAAATCTAATAAAGTGAGTTGCCTGCTATTTGTTCTTTAATGTGGACTGTCGCTATGTTTCCTCTTGATTGAAGAGTTTTCTATTGGTATTTGTTATTGAGTTTGTTTTCCTCAATGAGTAGTTGTCATCAATATACCAAACACAAACTCAATCCAAAGGTATCAATATGCACCAGTGGCTATCAAGATACACTAACCATAGTTGAAATAGAACCCACAACAAGTGCTAACACATCCAACTATCCATACCTCCAAGGTATACAAAACATAGTAAACTCATGCCATCAATATATACACCCATAAACTGCAATCACAAGCTCCATGTGCAAACCTATCAATGAAGAATATACACATCTAGATACTCCCACTGCATGGGTAATGCAAATCTAAAAAAGATCAAGGCATCCAAAGTCTACCACAAGCATCACATAGAAGGTGTAAACAACATCATTGTCACGTCCCCAAAATTGTAACACATTGAAATGTAAATAAATGAGAAAATAAATAAAAATATATATATAGCCAATTTTATAATTATCAATAAATAATAGCAATTCAAAAATTATTATAATTATAATTATCATAGATAATATTATAATTGTAATACAAATTATGATAATAAAGAAATTAATATTGACAAGAATATAATTGTAATACAATTATTATAAATACAAAAAAGAACAAATTATTATTGTTAATTGCAATTATCATAATGATAAAATTAAATATATATGTTTTAAGAAACATAATCTGAAAATAAAAAATAATGTTTACAAGAAACTAACTTCTCAATAAATAAATAGTAGTCACCAAAAATTAGTAAATGCTAAAGCATCGACCCCCAATTACCATTAATTAACTGCAGCAGCGATTATAATAAAAAAGGCACAATAGTTACCAAGTAACATGACTTTGGCAGCGAAGGAGATATCTCTTGGCAGTGAATGACTATAAAAAGGGAAATAATTCCAGAACAATAGGCATCAAAGAGAAGGAAGGAAAATCAAATGAATTATATCTAAATTAAGGAACAGTTAAAAGGAGAGGAAAGACAACAATAAAGGATCGATTGAGATATCTGCTAGGATTCTATCCATATTGTAAGTTAAAATATTTGTGAGGGAGTAATCATAGGATATAATGGGTTGCAAATAGGATCACTATAGCGCTGTATCCTGGTATAATTAAGTTATAATTTCAGAATTATGGATCCTTATATTATAATGAATTGTTCAAATATGAACAATACTCGTAATGTAGGATCAAGGGTTTATGTATATCATTATTCATATCCTATCCTAGTATAATCATAATCCATTGTGTATGGTTGATAGGATTATTTGCTAGTCTAAATTTGATGTTGCTGATATGATTATTTACAAATCTGAATTTGGTTAAATTATTGTGTATTTACACCATGATAGAAGAAGAGGGATTACAGAGGGAATGCTGCAAAGGGGTCTCTACTAGATACACCGCCGGGGGGGGCGGACAAGATGAGCCCACAAAAGGCCAAGGGAGTACTTGCCTTTGGGATCAAAGGGTACTGCCTTTGGGTCTAGATTGGTCACCGGAGTAACCATTGTAATCTCACCTTCCTACCATGGTGTAACAAGAGGGGAGGATTAATTATGGGAAGTGGAAAAGGATGATGCAAGGGGATGGGGAGTCTCACTAGGTCATTTTATATGAATGGCATGCGCCACATGAGGCCTAGGGAACCCCCCTATGAATGGCATGTGCCACATGAGGCAGACACCAAGATATCCTATCAACATCCTTTTTCATGTTGCCCGTAATTGAGCAACCCCAAGGGACTAAATCAATTCAAGGTATTGTTGTGACCTTTTTACACATCACCCCATTCAAAATGGGGACCCCCCTAATTTTTGTCCCATTCGGGTCCTTTGGCTTTGGTTTTTGGGTGGTTTCGCAACTGTCTCTCTTTGTTCCTTCTATCTTTCCGGGGATGTACCCATCTTTTGGCCCGATTTGAAGTTTTGGCTAAGTCTGGAGTGCATTTTGACAAATTAGGGTTTTATTCTTCAGGCTTGGTTTGGGGTTAAATTGAGTGAGCAAATTGAAATTTGAGCTTAACACTGCAATCAAGAGGCTTCAGGCAGGTTCCCATTAAAATTTCACTGAATTCTGACAACTTACTATTTTTAGTAAGTACTCATTTTGGGACCTTTTTCTCAAGGTTTTTGAAAATCTAACTGTTACATTAGATTCAGGACCCTTCAAAGTGCTTACCTGCAAACTTTGAGCCAATTCTGAGAACTTACTATTTTTAACAGTTGCCCCAATTTAGGGTTTTTCCCTAGGGTTTTGGAAAACCAATGTATCCCACTACGATCAACATTCTTCGAAGAATCTACTAGTAAAATTTGAGCGCATTCTACACACTTACTATTTTTAGTAAGTCACTTCCAGAACAGGGCCTAAAATAGCAAGTGCACACAAAAGGCTAGTGTGAACAGGTTAGTCATGTCATAAGGGTCAAGGTGAGCAAAAATCAAGTCTTGAGAAGTTGAGAATTCATGGAAATCGCAAAGACTTCAAAAGTTGCTAAAACTGGAAAGCGAGGACAAGCCAGTCAAAATTGGCTAAGTATTCAAGATTCACCCTTAGAGGTTTCTTTAACACTCCAGATGCAAAAACGCCTAAGGCATGGCAAATGAAAATCACCAAGGTTAGATGCGCCCCAACACACATAGCCAAAAGTGCCCTAAAGGTGGAGAATTTTTTCTAAGGCATGAGAAATCAAATACCCAAGGCTTAAATGCACCCTAGGAAGACCCCCTCATATGCGCCCCAAGGAACGAGTTGGATGACGAATTGTCTAAGGCAGGGAATATATAACACACCCCCTCCAAAAGGCGCCCTAGAGGACATGATGTAAATGCGCCCAAGGTAAAATGAGTGGAGGTGAGAAACATATCTAAGGCAAAAATAAAAGAAGACCCTCCTAAATGCGCCCTAAGTTCAAACATGAAGCCTCCAAATGCGCCCAAGGAAGAATGAGGAGAAGATGATGTCAAAAACGCCTAAGGCAAGAATAATGAGCACTCCCCCATCAAAACGCGCCCAACAAAGAGATGAGGAAATGCGCCCTACTAAAGAGCTTGAAAAATGCCTAAGGCAAGAAAACAAAAGCACCAAGGGTAAAATGAGCCCAAGATGAGTAGGTGACATAAAATTTCCTAAGGCATGAAATGAAACATCACCCTCTCAAATGCACCCTTGAAGGAGACATGAAGAATGCGCTTTGATGAGAAGGTGAAGATTTGGCTAAGGTACCAAAACGAGTTAAAATCAAACAATAACCCCTTAAATGCGCCCAAGGAGAGAAATTTTCTAAGTCGTGAAAATGAAATATGACCCATCAAAATGCACCTAGCACACAAAAGTCTAAATGCGCCCTCAAGAGGAGATTGAAACATTTCTAAGGCGTTAATGAAACACCAAGGGTCCAAGTGTGCCTTGAGGTATGAGCTAGACCCCTTAAATGTGCCCTAAGCCTCAAGATGAATAAGTTGAATGAAAGACTTCTAAGGCATGAAACGTAAACACACACTTCTCAAAATGCGCCCATGATATGATGAAGGAAATGCACCCAAGGAAGAGTGAGTTAACATGAGATATTTTCTAAGGCTTGAAATATAAGAAGACCCCCTAAGTGCACCCAGGAGAATATGTTAAATGAGAATTATTCTAATGCGTGGGATTACTTTTCAACATCAAAAGGGGGTAAAATTTTCAAAGTTGGAAATATTAAAAGGATTAAATAATTCCCTGCGAAGTTGTTTGAGATGACTAAGTGTTATAGGTAGTTAAAAAGGGAAAATTTGAATTTTGCATGGAAAAGAATCTCAAACAAAGGAGAATTTTATGACAACTGGGACCCGTCTGGGTGACAACTCACCCGTCACCTCTCCAAAGTTAGAAATTTCCAAGTAGTGGAAGGAGAGATTTAATGAACTTGCTAAAATAAACTCCCTCACACAATTATTTAAGCCACGAAGTTTTTATTTATTCTCACCAGTTGCAAGTACGAAGTTGTGGCTCTGAGAGTGAGAAGAAAAGCGTTGAGGTGAAGCTGCTGAAGTGAGCAAGTCAAATCAGCAAGCTTGGGTGAAATTTTTCTAAGTGCCAGAAGTTATACTGCTGGAAAAAGTATTGAGGTTTGAAGTTTGAAATTTTAATGCTAAAGGCTCTTCTTTTTCGAAGTTTACTCCATATTTTGGCCATCCCGAGGTTATTTATTTTCTAAGTTTGAATTTTAATGCTTATCTTTTATTTTGCAGGATGGCTGAAGCAGGCAGAATCAACAAAACTGCAGGCAAGGTTGCCAACGTTGAATCAAGCAAAGCCAATGTATCCAGGCAAGCAATGATAAAGAAGCTAAGCAAAACGTTTCTTCCTGAGTCCAAGTTTACATCAAAGTTGGGAGAGCTGAATGATACGAATCTTGGTTCGTACAACCTTGGAGCTCTCAGAGGTCAAATGTACGGGCTAGGTGGCCACCCTCCATCAATCACAGCACATCAAATTATGAAAAGTGGACTTTATGCAGCTACTGGTTTTCCAGCAGCCATCTAGCGTCCGGAGCTGATCATGGAGTGCGCCAATTGCTACAGACCGGAACGAAGGACCATTGTTTCCCTTGATGGCAAATTGTTTGCCAATCTCACGCCTGAGGCCATTGGAGAGGCATTTGGAATTCCCACTTTTGATAAAATGATATACAGAATGAAGGAAAGAGCTGAAAGGATGTATGCCTCTTCATTTGAGAGGTGTGTCGAGATAATAAATTCTATTTGGATGCAGAAGCCCGGGCCTCCTCGCACCAAGCTTCCCAAGCAAATTATCTTGGATGATGTGAAGCAGGAATATTGTGATTTGATAATGATGCTCAGCCGAGTAAATGGAAGCTCTCAATCATACATCTTCGAGCCATGGATGTTTTACGACATCGGGATTGTGCTGGAAGGGAAAGACTATGTAGACTGGGCAAGAATGATAAGTGACAATTTGAATGAGTAGTTCAGGAATTTGAGGAGAACCAAGACGTTCTACATGAGCTCATATGTGATATATATGCTGGCTCGAATGACTAAGTATAGAGGAATAACTTACAAGGAGCCGATTGGGTGTGGTCTTGAACAATTTAAGATCTACGAGGCTTGCCCACAATTGCACCTGAGCAACACCTCCAGCTACAAAAGGGTGAATGATGCCTTCACCATGCATATAGCCAGGACCCTTCAACGGAGGACTCAACAAAGAATATCAAAAGAGGCTCAGGAACTAATCGAAGAATATGGGTTTTGGTTTATCCAATTTCCAAAGTTCACCTATATCAAGCTATAGGGGTTCACATCATATCCATACAGATTACCAAGATACCCCACAGATAGGATGGTAATGTTAGAAGTATCTAGGCAGCTCACTGCCTATGATAGAATTCAGAAAAAGAAGAAGAAAGGAGGGTTAGACTTCCCGATAACCATGGGAAATTCAAATGAGGTTTGTCCATCCTTGCAGACAGCCAAAGAGGCTGAAGATGAGTTGCAGTTCTTCCACCTCTCATACCACACCAGCAAACAAGATTTTGATCCTTATAAAAATATCAAAATGGTGCAAAGTGTGGAGTATAGGCACAAGGCACATATTGAGGACTTCTGGGCTAATACGGTAGATGATGTTGAAGTTAGAAGAAGAATGTTCCCCAAAATTCCCTTGAAGATGATCAGAGAATGAAAGATTGTCCCTGTTCTAGATCAAGTAGATGAGAACGTGAATGTTATGCAGCCGGATTATGAATCAATAAGAAACACAGTGGTCCCACTACCTGATTGGTCAGAACCGGAGATTACAGACTTGGACACATTATGCATACCAGTCTTGACATTCATGAGGAACTGGGTAGAAAGGCATGTGAATAGGCTTAAAAGCAGATCAATTCCCCTCACTTACAATCTCATGGGTGACACCAGAGGCCACCAACAGCTGGGAAAAGAAAACAGGTTGCCCAAGCCTCAGAACCACGAAGAGAAGTGCAAGTTCAGCTGGTGCCCCAAAGGGTAGAAGAAGCATCACCCATGCCATCGCAGACTCATTCTTCGAGTGTGCACGAGGTGTCTTTGTTTGGGAACCAGAGAAATGGATCGAACGAGGAGCAAGAGTTCCAAGAGGTAAACCAGCCACCTCTCAAAGAGCCAAATAGTCTAAGTGTAAACTTCAAGCTCAGCCTAGCATATGCGCCCAAGTGAGGAGTGAAGTTTGAATTTTTCTAAGTGTGGGAAATTGGAAGCTCTCACCCCCAAATCCGCCCTTGAGGGAGAATGGAAGATGAAATGCCTAGGAAATTTTCTAAGTCTTGAAAATTGAAAGTAGAGGTCCCTGAATGCTCCTTGACTTGAGAGGATGATGAAATTTATTAAGGCATGTATGCAAATGGCAGGAGAAAGTCCAAAATGAACCCAGCTAGTAGGAGGATGAATTTGAAATTTTCCTAAGTGTCAAAAGAGAAGAAGCACGCCCAGAGAAGTAAGATGAACTTTGATGATGAAATTTTTCTAAGGCATAAAATTCCACCTTCCTTTAGAGAAAAATATGCCCAAGTTGATGGAGGAGATAAAATTTTCAAAGGCATGGATAAAATTGGCTTAGATATGTCAGAAGGTGCCAACTTCACGAAGATGATAAAAAATTTCAAGGCCAAGCAAGGAAATACGCCTAGAGATAAAGATGAAGAATAAAATTGTTGGCAAAATATTTTTCTAAGGTTTAAAATTCAAAAATTAAATGTACCCCTTCGTTTGGAGACACATGAATTCGATGCTTTCTGAAGGGAATTTTCTTCTGGGTATTGGGCGTCTGCGATGAGGAATGGATTTTAAAGTCTTCCACAATTTGCCGAAGCCTTTAGGATAGGGATTTTTGATGGGCACAGGATTGATGAATTTCCTAAGGAAAATTTGAAAAAATTTGTAAGTCAGGGAATAAAATGTGTTGTTGACATAAAAATGCCTTGGCGGATGAATTTGAAGTTGGGTGCCTGGATAATTTTTAATCAAATTCCTGATGAAAACATTTTGCTCGAGCCAGAGTTGGATGAAATGTCAGAGTGAACGCCTCAACTGGAAAAGTGAAGAGGATGCAGTTGAAGCTAACACTTTCAAAAGATGATTTTAAAAGTGCATCTCTTAAATACGCCCTTGAGGAAGATGAAATTTGTCTAAGGCATTGAAATATGATGCACAGGCGTTATATTTCCCAACCTACCGATGTTGAAAATCATGAGGAAAACAAAGTTGGCTCGAGAAAAACGATGAACCCTTGGAAGTTAAAGCATGAAAATCAGGTAAGTAAGGTAAGTTTATATTATGAGGTGTTTTGATGCTCTTCTCCTTGCTTGTTTTGCAGGGTGAACACCGAGGCCAAGGGTGATTTGAAGTAATGGAGCAAATAGTCCAAGATGATAAAATCATTAAGGAAGGAAAAGTTGCAAGAAATGGCTAAGTGTTGAAACTCCTCCACATGGATCTGAATGTGCCCAACTTAGGTGAAGAAATGATGGAGGCCAAGACTGAAATCCTTCAAATTCAAGAATTGAAATAATGAAGACCAAGTGTTAAAGATCATCCTCAAGCACTGAAACGCCCTCAAGACTAAGGAAGAAGTTGAAGCAGCAATGATCAAACTCATCTAGTTATCAGTCAGAAAGAAGAACAGTGTGAACGCGTTTACAAACAGGTATCTTCGAGAGGATGGTGGACATTAATTGTTCATTTATTACTCCACTCCTCTTTTAGGGTTAGGGCTGAGGTGGCACAATTTGGGCCATCCATCTGATTGTAATCTGAGCCATCCGTTGGACTTGGCCAGCTATAAAAGGGGCACCCCCCCCTCATTTGTACTTAATTAGCTTAGAGTTAAACACTAGATCAAACTAGAGAGTAGAGCAAAGACACTTTAGTTGTAATAGCTTAGCATAGCATAGTTTGAAGGAAAAGGAAAGTTTTCCCTTGAAAACTTTGTAAGAGATTGTTGCGAAAACTATTATAATAAAAGATCTTTCATTGAATGGTGAATTCATCTTTGTTATAAGCAGCTAGCAAGGTTTCTTCATCCCTTCTACTTCAAGTAGCGTAAAGTAGCGTAATTTCATTTTCATGCAAGTAGATGTTAGCTGTGGACTTGTGGTGTTAATCAAGGCAACTTCTTTTAATCCATACCACTAGCAGCTTGTTGACGGCAAGTTTGCCTTGTGTGGTCGACTGGAAAATCATTTCAAACTTAACTTCGGTTGCGGTTCACATCTTGGCATGCAGCGTCTTGATGGTGTCTTTATGTTGAACTATGACTTGAAAACCTATTGCCACTCCCTTGAAGATTGCACCAACTTTGTGTAACCTGTCTAACG
Source organism: Sequoia sempervirens (assembly GCA_007258455.2). Taxonomy (NCBI): domain Eukaryota; kingdom Viridiplantae; phylum Streptophyta; class Pinopsida; order Cupressales; family Cupressaceae; genus Sequoia; species Sequoia sempervirens. The sequence continues at coordinate 28,344 of VDFB02006853.1, read as the reverse complement.
CAAGGTGGAGCAGAGTCTGGTTGAGGTCTGTTGAGATTAATCCCACATCCCGTCTTAGAGCAGAATTTAGAACCTTCTTATCCCTACACTCATTTAAATTCAGTTCATTTCTGGTTAGTGTTAGGAAACTTGTGCTCACCTACCAAATCATTCGAACCACGTGAAACCCTTAATTACTTGTCTGCTATCAGCTGCCGAACAATTGTGTAAGTCCCCTTGAAATACCAGCAAAAACACATCGAGCCAACTGAGGGTATTCTATTGCACTAAAGGAACCTTGGAGTTGAACGCACGAACTCTCTCGCAATCTTAGCGTGTTGGATACTTTGATCAAGAGAGAATAGGGTAGCCGTTGGCGACTTTATTCTGTGTTGGTGTGGTCACGAAAATCACATCAACAGGAGGCCATTGCTCACGCGCCTGTGTTGGTCTGCCCCAACTACACCAAAGATTTTGTCATGTATAGTTATGCTTTCGAGCATACACTCTCAGCAATTTTGGTGCAAGAAAACGATGAAGGCTTTGAATCTCCCATCGCATTCATGAGCTGCCCCATGAAGAATTATGAACTGAAATACTCTCAAATGGAGAAGCATGTTTTTGCAGTTGTCAAAGCCGTCAAGCATTTTCGATTCTACATTCTTAGTAGCCATGTCAAGGTTTTAGTACCGGATTCGACTGTTAAGTCTATCCTAACACAACAGGAATTTGGAACAAAAAGAGGTAATTGGATTGCCAAAATTCAAGAATATGATATGGAAATTAAACCCACTAAGTTGATACGTGGACGTGGACTTTGTCAGCTTATCGCTGAAAATAATCCAGATAATGAAATTCCAGAGGATGAAGAAGTTTCAGATGATGAAAAGGTGGATCCAAGTACACTCCCAATGGTACTGTTTGTTAGTACCACTGACGAATGGTATTCCAACATCACTCATTTCTTCACATATGGAGAATGCCCCAATCACTTGACCCCAAAGGAAAATAGAACCATCAAGCTGAAATCAGCTAATTTTGTCTTATGGGACAATGGCTTGTACAAGCGTGCAATGGATGGGACTTTTCTCAGATATGTTGATAAGGAACAACAACAAAAATTGCTGAAATCTTATCATGACTTGGCATGTGGCAGACATTTCTCAGCACCGGTAACCGCTCACAAAATCCTGAGAGCGAAGTATTACTGGCCCACACTTTTTCAGGACACATACTCTTGGGTGCATAAGTGTGAATTGTGCCAACAATTCGTTGGCCGACCCAAGTTGTCATCCTTTCCATTGAAACCTGTTGTGATCGAAGAACCTTTCCAGCAGTGGGGGATCGACTTCATAGGTGCAGTTAATCCATCATCAAGTGCAAGACACATCTATGTTTTGACTGCTACTAACTATTTCACCAAATGGGTGGAAGTGATACCTACCAAGCGTGCTACTTCAGAAGTGGTGTGCAGTTTCTTAAAGGAAAGCATTATTTCTAGGTTCGATGTGCCGAACAAGATCGTTGCTGACAATGCTTTTGCCTTCTCGTCCAACGAGATTACTAAGTTTTGTTTTGAGCAGGGCATAACTTTGTCACATTCTTCTAACTATTATCCGCAAGGTAATGGTCAGGCGGAATCTAGCAACAAAAATCTGGTGACTATCATCCGTAAGCTGGTGGATGAGAATCAACGTTTGTGGCACAAGGCCTTGTTCGACGCTTTGTGGGCAGACAGGATAACCCCGAAGCGAGCAATCGGCATGTCTCCTTTTCAACTCTTGTACGGGTTGAATGCCAAGATTCCTATAACCTTGGAACTACCAGCCCTCAAACTGGCTAAGGCCATTGAGGATGAGACGTTTGACAACTCTGTTGATAAGCGCATCATGTATCTCTCTGAATTGGAAGAGAACCAGGTTCAAGTAGCTGACCGCATTGCGGAACACCAGGACCAAGTAAAGAAGCTTTTTGACAAAAAAGCCAAGTCTCGAGAATTTCAAATTGGCGACCTCGTTCTCCTGTGGGACAAACGAAGAGAGCCAAAAGGTATGCACGGGAAATTTGACTCACTATGGACAAGACCTTTCCAAAAACATCAGCTGCACGTTGAGAATAGTTTCTTGTTAGCATACGGAGACGGAACGCCATTTGCCCTTCCTCACAGCGGGCAACATCTCAAGCACTTTACACAATAAAGTAATTGGCGTTGGTATGTAAATAATTTTTATTTTTAAGTCCTTTTGAGTCTTTATGTTTTAAGCTACGTCGTCGTCGTTGTCGCCTGACTCCATGCCCAATGGATAAAGGCACTTGAATTCTAGAGTTTTTCTCCCTTCAGTCGTTACAAAGAACGGTTGAAGGAAGATCCCTAGCAGGAGCCAGCTGTTATCACGGAATCTAGCAGTGCTCGTTCCACGGATAACCCCCTACGAAACTTGTTCGTTTCCTAGGTTCGTGAAGTTCAAGCACGCAAAACGAGGTGATTTTCAAGCCACCTTGAAATGCGTTCCAAAGCCTCAAACAGTCAGTTTGAACATCCCCCTATGTTTGCCTCGCGAAGACCTTCGAAATGAGCCCCTCATGAGCTCTCATTGTTCATACTTAGTTAAATTGTGAAATATGCAGTTGCACTCAAAAAGTGCGCTCCTGCTCACAAGCCAAAAATGGACTAAGTGTTGAAAGTGCAAGGGCGCTGATTTTCAGCGCCCCTACATAAAAGTGATTTTGTTAAAATATGCAAAAGCACTGAAAAAGTGCGCTATTACACTTTGTGCCCCTACATAAAAGTGATTTTGTTAAAATATGCAAAAGCACTGAAAAAGTGCGCTATTACACTTTGTGTCCAAACTTGGCCATTTTTTGCCTGGGCACGTTTCTTCATGTCTTTGACATTTTTCGCTTATCATGCCATTTTTTATGCTTCAATTAATTGGGCGACTTGAGTTAAGTTTTTATGTTTCCCTTTCAACGCCCCTGCATAAAAGTGATTTTATTGTTTCATTTTCATTGTTTGTGGTCTTCAAACTCCATTTCTTATTGTTGGGCAAAATTTTCTCAAGTTGCAAAACACGTTTTTGGAGAAATCTGAAGTTGTTCCCAACCAAGTCTCACGTTTTCTCTTGGTAAGTCATTCTTCTTACCTTTCCTCTATTTTCCTTCATTATTTTGTACACGTCTTGGTGATCTACATGTGTGCTTTTATTTACCTTTGTTTTCTTATATTTTCAGTAAACCCTCACGTTTTTTCTTATTTCTTTTCTTGTTTTTGTTTATGGTGTCTTGTTTGTTTGTCCATTTATCTTTCTCTTACCTAAATTGCGTGTCCTCAAGCTTCGTTGCTGCAACGAACTCCCCTCACTCGTTTTTCACATGGCTTTATTCTCTCACGCATGTTACTTCTTCTCATGTCGCCATTCAGCAATGTTTTAGTGCGAACAATAAAAGCAACTCATGTTTTGTGAGTAGAATTGCATGTTTTTCATTTACTTAAATCAATGGCGATGATTTGGAGGTCGATTACAGCCCAATACTCGTTTCCAAGTAGTGTTTTTAAACGTTCCATACTTCTAAATGGTCAAGGCGCTTTCCTCTAACATCATTGCACTTTTTGATTCCAAGTTTATGTTTCAAATGCAGTTGCGCTAAAAACTAGCACTATTACACCTAAAGACATGAAAATTTTACCCAACACTGTGAAGTGCAAGAGTGCTATTTTTCAGCGCCCCTACACCAAAGCCAGTTTTCTTAAAAATGCAAGGGCGCTGATTTTCGGCGCCCCTACACTTTTCCCAATTTTGTTCGGAAACACTTCAAACTTGCCAGTTTCGTCCCGAACCTCGCTCCTTCCACTTTATGCATCGTTTTGCGTGCCTTGTCATCCGCTCCACGCTTGCTCATCGTCATTGCTCACCTCACGCATTCCCATGTTGTTTAACAACTAACGTTTGTTCTGACTCCACATCATGCAGTCTCTTTTCAAGATCCTCAAAGTTGATCAATCAAAGATTCAGTTGTTCTCAGATGACTGCCAGAAAACCTCCATCTTCTTCAAAAGCAAAAGGCAAAATGAAATATAAGTATCAAGGTGTCTATCTGCCAACTGTAGTGGTCTCCAAGGTGGAAGAAATAAAAGACACAGAGGTTGGCCATCAAGACTTGGTTGATTTTGCAGAGCAAACTGAGAAGAAGCCTCTTCCTAATCCGATGAGAGCAATTGTACACAATAACCTGCATTTGGTAGCTATGTTCCCTACTGCTGCACACAATACGGAATTTGTCCTTCAAGTGGCATCCCACTACATCAGGGAAAGCAGAAGTGTGATTGATTCTTCAGGGCACGAGATTTTAAGACTCGACCCTGACTTCTTTGATATTGTTTTTAAAGTTCCTCAAGTGGAGAAGTACATTGACATCTCGATACAAAAAGCACAAGAAGTCTTTGACACTGATCCCAACAAGGCTAAAAACCTAATAAATAGCCAATGGTTGAAGAAGCCTAGACAAACTGTTTCCAGATGGCCAAAGGGACTCCTGCAAAGTGATTTCAAAGATGATGTCAAAGATATAATCACATTTTTAAGCAGAGTGAAAGGCTTGCCCGAATCATCCACTTTTCATGATTGGATGTATGAATACATCAGGATTATAAGAAGACAAAAAATACACATTGACTGGGGCAAGCAAATCAATGATGAAATACATGAGCATCTGATCAATGCGCCTTCCAAATTAAAATTCTATATGACTTCTTACCTGATATACACAACAGCTGTAATGAGGCAATTTCCAGGTCTATCCACAAAAGGAAATCAGATGCTGGTACCTGTGTATAAATTCTTCTATCAACTGGAATTGAAAGAAAGCTTCCATCATTTCAGGGGGTTATTGATGCTTTCTTCGCACCTTCGCTTTTCAATTTTGATCCAGCTCTCGAAAGGAGAAGGGTATCTAATGAGGCTTATAAGGCGGTAAGTAAAGTTGGATGCTTATTTCTGCAATTCCCAACATTTACTTATTTGAGAGTAGGGTGCTACACTGGCTGCCCTTACATGCTGCCACGATATCCTTCGGACTAGTGAGTTCTCATGGAGATGTGCAGACAGCTGATTTCAGTGCATAAAGAGCGAAGAAATAATCACAAGCGTGGATTCAAGTTCCCACTAACAATCGACAGATATACTATCCCAATTGTACAGAAAGCCAAATCTGTTTATGCTGAGATGCAAATCATGACAGGTATAGGTTTGATTTTGATTACCGGGATGTCAAAAGGCAACTGCAAAAGGGTCATCATCACAAGTACCGTTTTGAAGACATCTGGGCTGATTGCAGAGATGAAGAAGCCATTCGCAAAATGGATTATTGCAGGTTGACCGTGCAACAGATCAGAGACCTTGATATTGCTGACCTACTAGAGGATTTTACAGATCCTGGCGATATCATGAATGTTGTCTATGATGAACAAGAGGTTTCTAAAAGGTCGTTGCCCGCAATTCAATGGTCTAGGAAAGAAAGTACTAGCATGAGAGAGAGATTGGCGCCAATCCTATCCAATACTGCAAAATGGTTACATAAGCATGGTTTTGAAATGAAAAGTTTCAGAACAAATTTGGAAGGAGAAGAATCTGAAGCAGAAGCTCGCCGACAACAAAAACTCCGCATGAAAAATAAATCAGCAACTGTTCCCACTTCTTCACGAAGAGGTGCCAGGATCAAGTTTACTATTGGCAAGAAAGATAACCAGGCCGTCCCAGAAGGAGAAACCACGGAATCTGATCCATCTCACTCTAAAGGTAAAAAGGTTGTTCTAGAGGAGATAGATTTCGATGAAGAAGGTACTTCCAGTGACCAATCAGTTGAAGATGAAGACTCAGCAAAAGCAGACTCCGATGCAGAAGAAGTTTTTGAAAGCGGGCAAGAGTCTAAAGAAGATTTTGAAGAAGAATCTAAAGGTGATTCTGAAGGTGAACCAAAATTGGAGAGAAAAGAGGGTGATCAACAGGAACCCAGGCATGATCAAGAAAGAACTATGTCTCTACCTGAGAATGTAGTTGAGGAAATTCCCAGAACGTTGTCGCCTACGATTTCCAGTGTTCCTCATACCCCTCCAAATTCGAGTACTCCTCCAGCTCCTGTTCCCTCGTCACCCATTCCTACCACATGCATTCTTGCAGTAGAGGTATCCACTATTCCTACAGCATCAACCCCACTTGATACTCCCTCGGTGACAAGCATTCATACAGTTGATATACTGTCAAGTCCTCCATCATCCATTCCTAGCCTGTCTTCACCAACGTATGATATCACTTCTGAAAATGAATTCAATCGATTCATGAATGAGTCAATGCGTGATCAGCTCAATGTGCAGCTCTGTTACCGGGTTCTTCATTTTAGCCCCCCGAACCGGCCAAATTACGTGTGGGTTCTGGTTCTGGTTCGGTTCTTCTTTGGGTTCGCCTGGGTTCTCCATTTTCCACTTGGGTTCTCTGTGGGTCCTTCTGTGAAGGACCCACAGAGAACCCGGGTGGAAAATGGGGAACCTTGGCCAAACCCGAGGAGAACCCAGAAGAACCCAGGCGGACCCACGTCATCCAACCTAGAAAAAGGAAAAAACTCAACTTAAAAACAAAAAATAAAACCCTAAAAAGTGCCCAGATTGCCTTATATTGACTTGGCCGACCAAATGAGGCTCATTTTGCAAACTCAAAAGAGCAAAAACACCAATTTTTTGCCTCCAAGCTAAAAAATTATGAATATGATTACAGATTATATGGCATTATGGCGTATTTACATTTACATGTTTGCAAATTATGAATATGATTACAGATTATATGAGGTATTACCGTATGACGTATTTCATTGTTTCAATATTCTATGGCATTATGGCATTATGATCATATGATTATAATTTTGAGCATGCTTATGAGTCTATGGCATTATCATTATGTTTATAAATTTATAATTTTATATATATATATATATATAGTACGGCCGTACCCATACCCTAGGAAAAAAAAAATTTGCCGAACCACTGAACCCGAACCCGAACCCGCATCTGAATTCGTACCCGAACCAACAACTTAGATGTGCAGTCTACAGGAGCAATGATGACAGACACTTCTCCTATTGTCACGATGCCCATGGTAACTTCAGAAGTGACAATGACTTCAAAGGTGACAATGACGACTGAGTTGACAGTGAATCCAGAAGTTCACACCTCCTTCCTTCCCCCTTCGCTGATATCTCAAGTATCGAAGCGGAAGAAGCAAATGATTTCTCCAGAGGAGCTCAACCTTGAAGAGATAGCCCCTCCAAAGGCTAAAGGGAAGAAAAAGGAAAAAGTATACTCAAGGCTAAATGTTGACAAGACTGGCCACAAGTATGCGAAGATTGGCATACCACCGCGAGAAGGAGATGTCAATATGGAGGACTACACGGTAACAAAAGTCCAACTTGGCAAGGTTACCAATGAAAGTGCAAAAGCAGATGCGCAAGTGACATTGGACATCTTGGCTGGAAGACTAGATAAAATGGAGCAAGCTCGCAATATGTACAAACAGAGGGCAGAGCATTATGCCACTGTTGTAAAGAGACTTGCAGGATCTCCAACTAATGAGCAACCGCTGGCAGTGGTAAGTATTGAGGACCCAACTGTCAAGAAAACTGAGAAGTTCGCCTCTAAAGGCAGGGTGTTGTATGATTTCGTTGAGAAGATCATAGAACACGGATCTCAGATCATAATTGCTGCAGACGAGAAAACTACTTTGTTGGCCAAGCTCACCACAGAGCTTGATAAAGAAAAAAGTGCACTTTCCCAAGAGCGCAGAGATATGGAAAAGTGCCTTCTGTCATGGTCACAGCAGGTAAAGCTCAGTAAATTGGTGGAAGCCGGGGTAATTCCCGACAAAGAAAAAATCATTGAGGTAAAAGAATCTTTGAAACACCGAATTCAAGTGATTCAATCCCTTACGGATGATCTCCACCAAGTGCAGGAAGATGTCGAAGGGCATCATGTTATTCTTGGAAAAGGTATCAAGGAGTTACTAGGACAACTTCTTGAGGAAAGTCGTATCTTCCTGCCAGCCATAGAAATATCTCAGATCTTCAAGGAAGCCATCATGAAGATGATTGACAATGCAGACATTTCAGAAGCCTCTCTGAACGTCATTTGTGATACAAGGCTCACATTGGATAACCTGAAAAACGCATCTTGACAGGTGCAAGAAGGTTCACTCATCTGCCATGAGATCGATCACGAGAATTCACACCATTGTGGATTACACCGTTGGTCCGGATGAGAAGTTCGTGCAGGAGACCAGGAAGAAATACAAAGACTTCCACGCCCAAAGCAAGGAAACATGAAGGTTCCTGATCTCTAGTGTTAGATATTTTTGATGCATCCTTTTATGCATCTTGTAAATATTTCCTGACATTTTATATGTCTTTTTGTAAATTGTATTTACACCAAGTTCGAAGATGTCATCTTTTGAAAACAAATTACACTTTGACTTTAGTCAAAGTTAGGTGAGATCTCCTTGAATCACTCACCTAACTTTCCTTGATTTTCTCAAGTTAGTTTCCTAATTTTGCTCATCCCTCTTTCTATATGTATGAGGGATTTCTATTGTATTGAGGATCTTTTAGTATTTTGCAATGAAGTGCTGCCCTTTTTGAAACAAATTGTGAAACTTTGTGTTCATACTTTGCAAACAAAATCAGATCAATAAAGAAGAAGATTGCAAACCAGACTTTGTGTTGGATTCGATAATCTTATGAATTGATCTCTTTTGGTGGTAATTAGTAAGTGATAGCTGAAAGACTCTAAGCAATTCATGTAAACTTTGTGTTACATCTTTTACTTAGATTTACATTTGTGTTTTGGATACTATGGTTGGATGATCTACAAGACTTTGCGCTTGTAATTGTTCATGCTCTTTGGATATTTTGGTTGGATGATCTACAAGGCTTTGCGCTTGTAATTGTTCATGCTGTTCGAGGAATTGTTGCATCTAAGAAGACTTTGTGCTTCTAATGCGACAAACGATACATCTATCACAAATCCACCATTGATAATGCTATGAAACAACTTTGTGCCTTCGTGAGCTTTCCCCTTTATTTTACTTGTTTGTTGTTAATTACTTCTGGTATCTCTACGCTTTGCTTTGACAAGATAGAGGTACTGGTATTACTGCTAGTTGATCGTTTAAGGTTGTTAAGAATTGAGAACTTCCAACAGTGAAGCATTGTAAACATCTTCTCTGAAAAAAGAGAGAAGGATGAATGTAACACACCCCCCCCCACTTCGTAAGTATAGTGTATATTGTGTAATTACTCTAATTGTTTTACCATCGCTTCCGTCAGCAGTAAGAAGGGCGCCTCCCCTTTTCTGAGAGGAGAGATTCATATCTCACATAGCTGTGGCTGAAGTCCTAGTTGTGTAATCTATCGAAAAAGTTGATTACATAATTTTCACCCAACATACTACAAGGCAGGAAGCTTGAGGTCCAGGAGAGAATGTTCAGCAGATGGAGACTGATGAACCTCAGCAAAATATTGTTAGAGAAGAAGTGCGTGAAGAAGAAGCGAGAGAGGAGCAGCCACTTATTGTTTGTAATCCGCAGCAGGCAGTGCTAGATTGGTTCAGGGAAAGAATGAGGAAGGATCCTGAGGAGGAGACTGACCTAGCGATTGAAATGGAAGAATTCCTCAGTAGAATCAGCGGGCCACTAGAAAAGAAGAGAGCCAGAAAATTCTCAAAGATATCCACAAATAAGTCTGGTTCTCGCACGCTTCATGTGGTTATTCCCAGGGAAGAGTGTGACCGAGATGAGGTTATCCCTGAAAATTATGTGGTCACTACTATGGAGTTAGGCTGCCCTACGGTAGCTCAGATAATTGAGGAGTGTGATAGCTCCTATCAGGCTCTGAAGGATAGGTTGCTCCGAACGGAAGGAAAGTACAAGAGGTTGAAAAGAGAACATAAGACGTTGATTGGTTATGTGTAGCACTTAGCCCGTCCATGTGGACAAGAGAATCTGGCAGTTGATCTTCCAGCTGAGCTTTTGACGGAATCAATCAATGGCCTGGAAGATTTGAAGAAGATGGCTCAAGACGTAGATAAGTGGGTTGGCAATGTTCGCGTTGAGGCAGAGAAGTTCATTGATGATCTCGCCTATTCTTTTCAGCATGCCTCTAGTATTCTTACGCGCATGGATAATGTTGATCAAGCTTGGAATGAAACCCATATTTATCAAGATAAAACTATTCCTCGCTTGGCAGCCTTGATGCATATGCCCACACAGACTCTGGTTGAAGGAGGAGTGATCCAGGAGGGCGATAGATATGATTTCCCGTGTTGGTATTCTTCAACATTCACAGGTCAAGGCTTCTTTGATACAGCATGGGAAAAATTAGTTAGGGTTAGAAAGGCTATGGGAAATATACATGAAGAAGTCTTGAGCACACTTGAAGCCTTGTTTGCTAAAAGGCTGACTCCAGAGGAGGTAACTGCGGATGGCTTGAAGAGCAAATTGGAGCCTTTCTTTTCGGATGTGAGATCATTTGCCCAGGTGGATTTTGAGAACATTTCAACCTTCTCCAACATCATTTAGAGCACTCAGGATGCCTTAGTTGCTTGGGGAAAATCTTGCACTCGGCAGGGGCAGGTGGAACGATGCTCAAATTTCAGCTCAACCATATTCCCCCCATCTCAGTTCGGGAGGTTGAGGCGTGTTGGCATCAAAACTAACACCTCTAGAGTGTAAGTTTGTACGGAAAGCTATGCACACTGCGTAATGAGTGCTCTTCAAATTAGGAGGGGAAGCTCCCTCGTTATGCTTAACAAGAATGCTTGAAAAGGGAAAAGTAATCTAAACTATCTCCTGTCTTTTTGTCTCAGCTGGAAGAGGCACAAGGTTAAGAAAACCAAGAACGTTGCAGCTAAGGATTTTCTGGTTTCGCAGATTATTAACTACAACTAAGCTAACTACTTTAAATCTATCCAGTTTCCTCAAGAAAACAGAGCATGAGGAAATGGAGCAAGGTTTGACTATCTGACGATAAACGAGTATAGATTCTCAACTTGAAGGCAAGGTGGCACATCTATTTGCTCAATCTAAACAAGTTTATTGATAACAACAGATTTAAGAATTTACCATGACAATCTCATGAAACCCTATGTGGCATAACAATTGATCATAACAGTAAAGACTCACAAAACAGATTTATCATCGCAATCGCTTGAAACCCTATGTGGCATAACAATTGATCACAATGGTAAAGATACACAAAACAGATTTGGCTAAAACTATGATAACCGCATGAAACCCTATGTGGCATAACACTTGATTAAAATAGTAAATGACTCACAAAACAGATTTATCATCACAATCGCATGAAACCCTATGTGGCATAACAATTGATCATAATGATAAAGATTCACAAAACAGTTTTACCTAAACTATGGAAAGAATCCACCATTACAATTGCATGAAACCCTATGTGGCATAACAATTAATCGTAATAGTGAAGACACATGAACAAATACCAAAAGAGCAATATTGAGGGCAAGGTAGGCGCAGCATATATTTCTCTCTCAAGCAAAAGTTATTTACAAATGAGCAAAAGCTCTTATTTATATACATCAAGGTGTAGGGAACCCTAAAATCACCTTGAGTCATCTACAGTCTTGCAATGCATGCAAGTTTTGCTGCCAAACCCTAATGAAGTAAACTATACAGTTAACTGGAAAACTACCATCAGTTAACCGAAACATCTAATCTAAAAATGGACAATTGTGCGAGCATGCACGTCCTTATTGAAAGCATGTTAACTGGAAGACTACCATCAGTTAACGTAAAAACCCTAAACAAAACTCCAAGTGTGTAAAGCTGATCTCAGAATAGATATGCATGTAATGACAACATCGAGTTAACTTGAAAAGGGTAACGCCAAGTTAACTCCTGTGTGTAATGTCTATCCTGAGAAGTGGGAACTGAAGTCTACTGGCCGTGATCTCGAGCAATCAATCCCTCAACAAGATTGTTAACTGTATCACTATCTGGAGCTATGAGACTCTGTCGAAGAATGCTATGTCGATGCAGCATATCCTCACCAGCTGTGATCTGAGACTGAAGTTCGCCCCTACTCCTTATCGCCTCATCAAACAATGCTGACATAACTGTAAGCTGAGTAATCTTACAACCAACTGTCTCCCCATAGAAAATGGTATGAATGAGTGCCTGAAGCTCTGACTAAACATCGGTAAGCTCAACGTAGGCACCACCCTCGATCTGATAATGGCACGGCAAGCGAGAAACTAAGGTTCTCACAGACTGGAGTGCACTAGTAACGTGCTCTCTACTCTCAGCCAACTCTGACGCCAAACTGTCCTCTATCTTTATCTTGAAAACCAACTGTGTTTTCCAAGAGTAGATAGCCTCTCTGTCCTCTACATCTGTGACTGCATCATACGCCACACTCAGGTGAGCAATCATAATCTCATCCCGGGGTTTATTAATTGCCATATCTCGCTCCTCATCCTGAAGACGAAGACGGAGCTCTCGTGCATTGTACCGCAACTGATATAACTCTGTAAGTATAGTACTGCCTCTAGCAACGAATTCCTCCTCCCACTCATCCAAACGCTTGCCATATGCAACTAAATGATTCAGTTGACTTTGCTCTGCTGGAGGCTCAAGCATCGGCGGGAGTGTGGCAATGACCTCTGGTCTATGTACAAGACTAGAAATATACTGGCGAAGCTGTCTGATTTCAGCCTTGAGGGCTGCCTTATCCTCTCCGTCCTTTAGTATTCTATCCCTGGCACTGTCTGTAACAACTTGTAGGAGATCAACCTGAGTCTGGCGTGTGCTACGACCAAGGTTGACTGTGATAACCTCAAAATCCTGAGATTCCAACTCAGCCAAGTTCTTCCCCTGTGGAGGTACAACAGTCTCGATGACGATCTCCATATCAGTGTTCCTCTCAACATGAACCATGTTCTTGATTCTCTTGTCCGGTGCATCTTGGTAAACCTCATCAAAATCGGAATGATTGAGAACATAGGATGGCTGCCTCCTCTTCCTTCCAAGCTAAGCTTCGATCCAAGATTGATCTCGGCTAATACTACTAGAAGGGTCGGTACTAGCAACAGGAGGTTGTGACGAAATTGAATGTGTAGAGGACCCACTGCGAGGTGGAGAGTCTAAATCCAATTCAATGTGAATTGGGACTGGTGACTGCTCTGGAATTGGTGTAGGAACTCGGGGCTGAACCTCAGGTACTGACGGACTCTGAACTGGTCTCTGAACTGGCTCTGTGACCGGTTGTCTGTCAGGCTCCGTGTGTGTAACAGTGGCAAGCGCCTTGCCCTTTAAATTGTTTGGCGCTTGACCTTTTTTAGGAGGGTTACTCCTCTTCTTTTGTTTAGGTTTTGACGAGAAAGGTAGTGAAGGATTCACCACTACTGGTGGCTCTGCTCTGGGCACACTTAACCTCCTGGTCTTCTTGCTGTCGAGGTAAAGTATACTGTTCTGAATAACTCTACTTGACCTCTCCTTGACTGTTGCGTATTCCTTGGCATACCAATCAACTGCTAGCAACGGTTGTGTATCAACCTGCTCTCTGAAAAACTGAGAGAGAACCTCTCCCTCATCATTTGATAAACCTCCCACATCCTCTGACAAGAAAACAGAAATCTGTGAGAGAGAAAAGCGGCCATAACTACGTCTACGAACCTCAAAGTCATCTGCGCAATTTGCCCAGTAATTCTCCATAGAAGGCTCGTGATATATACCTCCAGCAAGGCGAACTGTATAATGACCTGAAAGATCATAGGCACGTGCTTCAACAAGATACTTAAGATGATATTTCTCAAGCTCTTGCCCTGCAATCTTGGCATCAATTACCGACATGCACCAATACATTCCAAACTAAAAAGGAAAGTTAATAGATGGTCTGTACCTGCGGCATAAAAGACGATGAACATCATGCATCTGTCTCAGGAACTCCTGAAAAATTGTCTTATCCGAAGGATAACGTGGAAGCATACCTGGATTTCCTGTGAATCCGTATACTCGGATGTAGGTGTATGTCGGGAACTGAATAAACCAATCTACCCATCCATCCATCGCTGCCCTAGCAACTGCCGAGATACTAGCGTGCAACTCCCGATCCAAGTTTCTCACTGTATAAGTCAAAAAAGCCTCATGAACACGCTTGAAATGACATTCAGCTCTGGTGAACTCAAGCTGATCATAATACTGGTAGACTTTCTGAACACTGAGAATGCCCACGGTGTTTAGTCCTCGGAACTAACCCTGAAAAGCGATCAAGTACACGAGATATGAACACATGTGAAACTCATGGGCAACTAAGAAACCGGTGATCTGCCTGTGGAGAATATCGCTGATGAAGGATGCCCAGTCATAATGCTCCTGCCCAGAAATGATGCGACCAATAATGTAATACATCCAAGGCTAGAAAACATTCGCATGTGCTTGACCTGAGACACGATTCAGGAGTGTAATTAGAATCGCGTACTCATCCTTGTATTCACCACGACCCACATTGTTTGGCAATCTGTTCTTCGCTTGTTTTAACCATCTTTCTGCCATCTTCTTCTGACATTTGTCCACATCAGCATCAAATGCCTGCTCCCACTGCTCCATGGAAACAACTAGGCTATTAGAGTGTTGAGGAATGCCAAAACTCCTTTCGATGTCTAGAGGCTTGAGACTGCAAATGACTCGTCCATCAACTGACACTATCTCACGAGTAGTAGAATTGTAATGCTTAATAAAAGCCATCACAAATTCAACACAATGAACGGAGATAGGTATGGAAGCGGCCTCTAGTAAACCAGACTGCTAAATATTTTGAATGATTGAACTTCTGATCTTGACAGGATCTAGCACTGCTTCTGGTAACACTTTGTGAAGATCTGTCTCAACCAACCTGAGGAAATCATGAGTAAGGACTGTTTTGGTCCTGTATTCGAGCTGAGTGAACTGCATTTTGGAAAACTTGCCTATTGACTGTGAACTTGACTATGTTCTGACAAGATTTCTGGAAGCTAAAAATAGCTTGCGAGAGTTAAAAATAGCCTTTCGAAGAATTATTTTCAGCGAAAAATCCGAGATATGGGTTTTGTCCAGAAATGGATTCTAAGACAACCCAGAACATCAGATTTGCGAAAATTCAACTTCTACTCGATCGTACAAAGACTTTTCAGCTGAGAAAATTAGTAACTCAAGAACGAATGTTCTGAAGTTAAAAATTCGTGAAAAATCAAGCGCACAATTTTAACTCGAGGAAATTATATGAGAATAATCCAGATACTGAAACTTGTAGAATTCGCCAATTTCAGGAACATGCAAATTGTATTTTGAGAGAACTATGAGATTGAAGGATGAAAAAGACGTTTTTATGATGCTCTTCTTCTGTGAAAATCGCCCTAGATTTCTTCAAATTGCTGACAATTGTGAACTTTAATCCTGCAAAAAGATGTTAGGTAAAATCGCCTCTGGAAACTGATGTGAATTTTGCGTTTGATCTGGAAGAATTCGCCTTTATTTGAAAATGACGAATTTTCCTTTCTTGAAATTTGCGCCTTTTGACTTTGAGGGAATTCGAAATTCTCTTGAAATTGCTTTGAGAAAATACGAATTTATCTTGAAATTTGAGAATTCGCCTTTGAATCTCTGAAGGATTGTGAATTTATACTGAATGAATACGCCTTTGAGAATTTCACTTTGATTATTGAGGAACTTGCGAATTTGCTTGAAACTAATGAATTTCCTTAAAGATGCGCGGCTTTATTCCTTCTTGAAGAAATACGAATTGCTTTGAGGCTTGCTTTGAAAATTAATAAAATTCGATTTCCCTTTGAAGATATGAATTTGCTTTGAAAAACACGAATTTCTCTTAAGATTGGATTTTCTCTTGAGAAATACGAATTTCTATTGAAAGCTCTGTGAAAAATGAATGAAGTCGCCATACTTTAAATAAGAAGAAATTTGCACCAATTGGTAACTACAAGAATTCAAAACCCTAACAAAAATAGAAGACCTCTGATTGGTTGCCTTTCAATTGAACTGCCACTGACCGGAAGTTTGAACTTAAATAAATAATAAAATATTCAATATCATGCAAGGGCGCCAAAAATAGAAAATCGCCACTTAATGCAAAATAAATATTAAATATTTTAATCTTCAGTTGACAATTCGAATGAAGCTTAGGATTCACCGTTAGGCTTCACCGAACTCGAAAAGTCATCTCTTGAGCTTATAGGCGTCCATTTGCTCAAGTTATTCCACTTTTTATTAACTTCCTATTTTATAGCTGACAGCAAAGTCACGACTGGCCAACTTCAACACTGATTTCCAGGTGACTGAGAGATACTGAGACTGATATGGAGAATTCATCAGAAAGCCTGCTGAACAAGGAAGAAACGTCTACTGGGAGACACTACTGCAAAATCCATCATTTAACACCCTGAAAAATTAGGCACCTTTGATTAAATTGCTTTACGGGTTCCAGACTTAACCATTTTCCTAAACTGCCATCTGACACTTCAAACGGCTGCTGACGGCGAACGGTGAACCCTGCTGACAAGAAACGAAGCTCACTGCGTGACTGGAGACATTCTGCATCCAACGGGTATACACATGACCTCTGAAAAGTTCATTAAGGGCCTCAAAAGTAAAAGCGCCCCTGGCTCTTAGTTGCACTAATGTCAATTTGACGAAAATTGAACTTTCATCCAAGTACCCTACTTTGACCTCTGATATCTGGAGCTGGGATGACCCGATTCGAGCCACGTTTGTTTCAACGGACAACCAGAAGAGCCCACAAGAGAAGTCTCTAGAAGTGACGAAGCAAGAAAACTGCTTCTAAGACCTCAAAAACTCCAGTGCGTATTTTATTTAAAATATCCGCCCCAGACTTGGCCATTTTCCGGATGTCTTCACTTTTCAACATCTTGCCAAAGACCTCGCACGTACGAGCGTTTGCCAAATCCCAAAGGCTGACGGCTAGGCTCGTTGAATAGATAAAATGATTACGCTCAAAAGCCGTGAAGACTTCGAATGCGAACGATCTCATCTAACAGGCCTAAAGGCTAGGCACCTCTAGACTGTAGAAATACACTGCAAATTTTATGTTGGTCTGCCCGTGAAATTACGTGTTTGGTAGAACCTCTGCCACGATCACCTGGAACGTCGGATCGACGAGCAGGATGATGCATTGCGGAGCTAGGCTAGAGTAGTACTGATGTCAGGAAGACCTCATCTGCAAATTTAGGCATCTTAAGGCTCATTTAAACCAGCGCCCTTGAGCTATACTTGCATTGGAAACGCAACGAAGAAGCTCTGAAGTGTGAAATGTTCATTATAAGCCCATCTTCAGACGACTGCTGTCGAAGTTCTGAACTCGAATGACTACGTTTGATATCTCAGTGGATGAGCAGACTAGTCGTGAACGGATTGACTGTATCCGCTGTCGAAAATGCCAAGATTTACCCCCTCTTTAAGATGGGCGCCCTCAAGCTAGAGTTGCGCTTTTGCCTGAAAAAAGAGAAATTCTCACATCTGGAACTTTGGGAATTTCAACTTCTGTCGATGTTTGCCGGAGCTGCAGGTCTCGGAAAGCTTTGCTGGATAGCTCATCGGATAGCCAGACTGATTCTGAAGAGATTGACTGGATGCTTGAATACTTTCAACAAGATCTTGACCTTCAAAAAGCTGGGCGCCCCTGGGCTGTACTTGCGCTTTTTTGCTTTTCTTTGAGAAATCTTCATATTTTAACCTTTGAAAACTCCGTCTCGATCACCGAAATGACCGTGTGCAACATGAAATGCTATCGTGAAACGCTCCTCCATCATGAAAAGCTCCATTCTGAGTCTCTGATTCAGGTTCTGATCAATGAAACTGCCTTTAACTGACAAACTACTGACAAAACTCCATGCTTGATATTGCCCAAAAAGTATACTTTACATCATTTTAGCAAGGTTTATACTCTTTAAACAAAATGCCTTGATGAAGCAAAAATTTTGGTTTTGGGTACAACAAGGCGGTGTTGAGCAAATTCATCCAGTTTACAGTCAAAGAGAAGGACAATGGGAACGCGTTTCTAGATGAGAATCTTCTAGATGATAGTGGGCATTAAATGCTCATAGTGATCAAAGGGAGAGAGTGGGCATTATGTGCTCATTTATTACCCCTCCACTTTCTGGCAGTTTTTAGGGCAGAATATTGACTAGGGCTTATGTGGCTCGATCTGAGCCGTTTATTGTAATTCAATATGAGTTGTCCGTTGGAATTGGCCAACTATAAAAGGGGCATCCCCCCTCATTTGTGCATATAGATAGATAGCATATAGAATAGCAGAGAAGGAATAGAGAGAGATTGATAGCATAGCATAGATTGATAAATTAATAGATAGGAAGAGGAAGGAAAGTTTTTCAATTGAATGCTTTGTAAGAAATTGTTGTGAACACTCCTATAATAAAAAGAGTTGTCATTGCTTGTGAAGTCATCATGACTCACTCAAAAAAAAACCTCCTCTATAGGTCCATCATGAACTCACATCCATATCCAAGTGAAAGCTCCTCGGACTTCCTACTGAAAACTCCAAAGGGTAACCATCTCAAGCAAAGGTCTCTAATCACAAGAGAACTCCGACATAACCCACTTCTCCAAGTATCCATGAGTACCGACAACCAATCAATCTATGCTAAGCTTCAAATGTAACACAACATCCTCATGAAGCTCCCAAGCAAATGATCAATGTCAATACTAAGAAAACCAACAAGATCAATGTCAAAGCTCCAACAGCAGAATTAGGAACCTATATGACATCATGATCTAACCATCTCCTCCTAGGAGATCACATGCAATAATGCAAACATCCTAGTCTCAAGAGAAAAAGTATCATGCCAAAACTCTAAACCGGTATCAAGAGTAAACAATGACATAATAACCATCACACTTTAAACCAAGAATCAACATCTCCTACCAATGAACCTGTAAATGTGAAAGAACTCTTTTGCAGCAACAAGATCTAAGAGCTCCTCCAAGACATCCACAAACACTAAAGAAGTTCATCCATCACCAACCATGAATCACATCACTGCCAACAACTCCCAATGAACCATGATACCAAGCTACACATGTCATCGTGACAACCATCTCCTCCATGAAGACCATTCAAGTCCACACACGCAACTAAAATGCCAATAACACCAAGCAAAACCAAGATCTCCAAGCCAAAAAGATACAACGCCAAACCATCACTATCACAAGTTCCCACTGAATTGTGTAACCAAGCTATCCATGACATCATGCTAAGTGCTAACAACCTCCTCAATGAAGATCAACCATAGCCATGATCCTCAAGTCAAGAAGATACAACCGCCAACAAACCATTGGGAATCTATCAGCACTACCAATCCATCACTATCAAAAGCTCTCACTGAAAAGTCTAACAAAGCCATCCATGAAATCATGATAAACCACATGCTAAAAATCCCATAGCCAATTATCCAAGCACCATACATCATCCATCCTTCAATCTCAAAGCAAACATACCAATGCACAAATGACCACAAACATGGTCAACTAACAAAGTCTGCATTAACACTGAATCAATCACATGGATACAAATAGTCCACATCTAAGTCATCCCACTACAACCAAAATAAGTTGTACACACCTACAAGTTGCATAACTCATAGATCACAAACAATAAAACATGCAAACTCATCATCACATTAGTAAACTATAAACTGAGATATCAAAAAGAATAATCCTATAGACCACATGACTCAAACACCAAATCAACCATAGGTCTAATTTGCCAAACATGTCCACAAATGAATAACCATAGTCAAGGAACTAATCAAGCATCAAGGCAATAAGAACAACCTCCTAACACCAAACCAAATCACAACCAAAACCACCACAAACCTAATCATGCCGTGCCAATGCAAAAGTGCACCTGCATAATCATTACACCATAACCAACACCAACGATGTACATGAACTCAACTATCACCCATACAAGACTCCAAGTCTCAAATCATGTCAACCCATGTCCTCAAAACCAAAGGCAACCTATGTACCTATCACCATCAAAGTCCAACTCTGAAAAACACTTGTAAAGCTATACCAGGAAGCACCAAACTGATAATCAGCTGCGCCATCATGAAAACATGTACTCCCTCAAGGTTTTGCCTTTTGACTTGTTCGGATGCTCACACAATCACACCCTGAATCTCAGGCACCAACAAGTGATCAAACAAGTACAAACCTCTCTCTGCTCATCAAACTAAGAAACTATCAGCACCACTATGGAGTAAACTGAACATGCTCTCCAACGCCTATTCAAAATCTAAAAAACCGATTTTGTATCCAAAAGTTATGGTCAAAACCATAGTTGAAAAAATTGCAAAAAACTCGCCTAAATCGCAAGTAATCAGCTTGCTTTCATGGAGGCAAGTTAATCGCCAAAAAACTCGCATCCGAGTAAACCAAAAAAATCGAAGCAATTTAACATGCAAAAATCACAAAAAATTGTGCATAATAACTATAAAAATTGGTGAAAAAAAATTAGACGCGTGCCCTAAGTTTTTCATTTTATATCGATGTCGTTTTCATTTTGATTCATTTATTCACGTGCCGAAAAGCGGCGACGTCTGGGAGCACAGGAAAAAACGGCGACGTCTGAGAGCACAGAAAAAAAACATTTGAACAAAAAAATATCGACGGGAGCAAGAGAAATATCCGAGCAGGGCACGTAGTTTCATTGCTTTTCCACTGGTTTTTCTTGCGTTTTTTGTCTGTGTTTTTTTTGAGTTTTTTTTCTTCGTTTCTTTCCTTAGATTTTTCTAGGGTTTTTTAAAACTTTAAAAAAATCAAAGTTCTACTTTTTAAAAATAAATTAAATTAAAATTTTCTAATATTATTATGTGTATCTACTATTTCTAATAGTTCTAATTTATTTCTAATATTTTTAAAAATAATTTGTTATCCTAATATTTCTAAATATTATGCATTGTGTATCACAAATATTACTTTCTTTAATTTTTATAATAATATTTCTAATTAAAAAATTTTAAAAATAAATTAAATTAAAAATTTCTAATTTTTCAAATACTAATATAGTTATATAATTATAAATATAATATTAAGTAATAAATAGTCGTGAATTTAAATATATTTATTACTTAAGACTTTAAATTTATAATATTATACTTAAAGTTAATTCTTTTAAATTTGATTGATATGTAGTAAAGTTTTTAACTCTAATTTTGGTTTATATATGATGAAATCAGTTGATATATTGATGATTGATATGTATTAAACTCTAATTTCAATTTATATATGATGAAATCAGTAATATATTCTATAAAAATTCAATTTGTATGTGTGTTTTTGAAGAATAATTTAAAAAATTGTGTATTTTCAAATATTCGATAAATTCACTGAGTTATTGCCGAGTTTTTCTCTAGGTTTTGCCGAGTCCCAAGTTTTTAGAAATTTTGGGTCTGTCGAGTTATTGCCGAGTCCGAGTTTTTCAACTATGGTAAAAACCATGAAACAGAGAACATCATGTTTTCAGACCTCAAAAATTGGTCCAAACAACAAAATCAGGAAACAAACCTAACCTATACCACAGCATAATACCCAGAACCAGCTTTCCAACAAGCATAAGAAGTTGAAAATCCGACAATCTAGGTAAAAGTTATGCCTGGTTGAATAAAACTTCTCCAATCTACCCATTAGGTTGCACAATGGCAATGTTCTAGTGGCTATCTGATTGTTGGTCGGCGTTCCACTAGTGGCGATGTCAATAGCTATGGCACATTGTCAACAGTTGTGGCACGCCGATAGCCCAACCGGGTGGCACCGTCGCTCAAGTCTTTAAACTGGCAGACCTAAAAAATAAAAGAATTTCGATTAATTTTTTCATTTTTCAAAATTTTGGAGTGGCAGATTTAATAAAAGAATTTATGGCGAGTTAATTTTTTGGTAAGCCCTTGCAAGCTGCAAGCTGGCTCCCACGGCCAAGGACTGGGACCGGTAGTCTAACGGCACACCAACCCAGTGACTGCCAGTTGGGGGCCAATAGATTGTCGATGCGCTGACAGCCCAACCGACACTGTTGGTACCTTGATGTACCAAGGGGTACAGGGGGGTTTGCAGCCCCCCCAACCCATTTAATTTTTTTAGTTTAATATCGCAAATTTTTGCAGCTTATATTTTTATTTTTATTCCTGTAGAAAAATGGCAACCATATGACCGTATGATCAAATAGGGAAGATAGGGTGAATTTTTTGCATTTTTCCACAATGACCAAAATATAGTAAATTTTGTATGAATCTTCGTTTCTCAACCATCTTGGATCCATTGGTGAGGTACATTTTGTCTCAAGGGGTCATCTACAACACTTCCCCCACAAAACCCTTCCATGAACACACATCCAAGAAACCATTTTGACTCAACATTTCTCACACCCCAAATCTACAAACAACCCATCATAACAACAAACCCAAAACCCTCAAATCTGCAAGAAACAACCTACAAAACCCTCATATCTTGCCATGTCTTTCATTCTCTCCATGCAAGCCCTAGATTCAAACTTAACCATAGATTTACTCAGCCAAAGGTTATCCAACCACAACCATGGCTCTAATACCAAATGAATGGAAATATGCATCCACCCAAGATAATTTCCACATAACCCAAATAGAGAAATCTATGCAAACAAGTATTCAGAATCCATATGCAAAAGAATAGACAATATACCATCAAAGATGACACAAGATATACCCTGGGAAAACCCTCAAGAGGGACAAACCCAACCTCCAAAAGCATCCATCACTCATGTATTATTCAACAATAAACATTACAATACATCTTCAGAGTTCTCCATGAACACCTTTGAAACATCAAGCCCTCAACAAGCACTCCATGTGAATAAGCATGTAACCACACATCCATACCATGCTTCAACCTTCACAAATACTAACAAGAGATACTTTCAACCAGCCAACAATCCAACCTTAGACAACTACCCTTGTGTTTGCTTTTATAGAAACAAGCTCACACAAACCCACCAAATGGTATCACATAAAACCATGTGGCTAAAACCATGACCCCACATTTAATATTGGGTAATTTAATATTGGCTACTTTATTAATTAATTTTCCCCAATATTAAATAAATGCATTTTTAGAACTTACATTCAACTTATGTCTCAATGTTACATACAACATATAAAGTGGCCCCAAGAATGTTAACTCCTAGTGATGCACGTACTTCTAGGTCCCCCTAGGTGCACCACACACATAATAATAGATTAAACATTATGCAAGGTGTACAACACCTAATTCCTAAAAAATAAGAACCGAGGACAATAATCTACTAATTACTCTGGATAGAGCCACCATCAATGGTTGTTTTAGATTGTTTGAAACGGAAGTTTATGCGAACTTTGACTTTACTACATCACAATGTCATTTCAGTGAGAAGAAAGGATATTATAAAAATGCAATCGCTAGTGAGTGGTTTGTTGTTCCCAAGAAAGGAAAGTCCTAATTGCCCAAAAATTTGCACAAGTCACATTCAAAAATGAGATTTCAAATATAAGCATATTGTTGCATAGATTGAACGGCAATGTGAATGCCCATGAGTTTGAGGATTGGATGTTTTTCTTCGTACAGATCATTTGTGGAGGGCAACAATACCTAGATTGGGCAACTCTCATCTGCGACAAGCTACATTACATGATATCAAACTTCGCCATCAATAAGTTTTTCTACATGTCTTCATACCTCTTTTATGCCCTAGCATGTACTAGGCCATGGCTAGGACTTCAGCCTGTTGAAGATTTTGATGATCAAATTCAGATACATACCTACTACCTTGATCTGCAATTGGAAAGAAGCTATCACAAGTTCAAGAGGGTGAATGATGTATTCACCATGAAAATAGTCAAGGAGTTGCAAGGAGACCTAGGCCAAAGGATTTCTCCTGAAGCTATTCAGCTAATAAACAAGTATGGTAGTCATTTTATTCAATTCCAAAGGTTCACCTACATAAGAGTAGGGGGATATGATGGTCTTCCCATAAGCTACCTAAGTATGCAGAGGACAAGTTTGTCCTCATTGAGATTTGCAAGCAAGTTGCAGAGGTGAACAAGCGTTGTGCTGAACGGAAGAAAGTTGGTATGCAATTCCCAATTGGCCTTGGATATTATTCATGCAAGTCTCAATCAAATGCCCTCAACATTGAGAGGGATATTGTGAAATACAACATTTCTACCTATGACATGAGGTTCCCATTTGACAGTAAGAACTTTGTAAAAGATATTTTATAGCTTGGCTCCAGATTTCATCACATTCCTCATATAGAAGACGATTGGGCTGATAGCTCTGATGATTATGAAGTTAGGAAAAGAAATTGGATGAAAATGACTTTGAGATAGATTGTTACATTCAAATTGGGTTGGGATATTGATGGTGTTGAAGATGATGAATCTGACTTGGTGGACCCAATCAACACCAGTCATACATAGATGCAGCCCATGGTGTCAATTGATTGGAGTCTTAGAGAACCTAAAGACCTTGAAACTAGAATTGCCATAGTCCTAAAAAGAACTCGGATATAGCTAGCAAAGAAAAAAGGCAAGGCTTCTAAGGCATAGCCTAAAGGAAGGCAAAGGATAGGGGAACAGAATAACCCTAGTCAAGTAGTGACTTCATCACTCACAATGTCACCTCCCATACGACACATAGTTGTACCAGGGGGAAGTGGAGATGGAGAAGAGCCCCCAAAGGAGAGAAAGAGCCCTAAGAAAACCTATGGTGATGGTCCACTAAAAGACAGTGGAGTGGAGGAACTAGCAAAGAAGAACAAGGAGAAAGAAAAGAAGGGAGTTAACGAACAAGAACAAGAAATTGAAATAATAGGAATTAATCCCTCTGAAGCATAGCCAAGCCCCTCTCTAGATGTGACCGACAAGATTGCAAAGAAAGGTAAATCTCCTCCCTCCTTTCCCTTCCATTTGCAAGTGTAACAAAGACTCCTCCCTTAAGAAGAGCACTCCCTTTTTCATCACCAGACTCCTCGTCTCAAGCCATTGGTACTACCTCCTCCCCTTCATGGTTGGAAAGCACATTATCTATGAAAAGAAAGACAGTACCAGTTAGTCTGCCAAATGATAACATCATAGGACAATCGTTGCAAAGATCTCCTAAGTCCAAGAAATTGAAGACCACATCAAGGTTAATGGAGGACGGAGATTTTGGGCACTTGTTTATAGAAATTGCACATCCCTCTGCACAAAAGGAACCTAGTCAGGCTACTGCAGCTGACTACAATATGACAAGTAGATTTGGGAACCCCAAGTAGGGACGATGATATTCACAATTTTCAAGTGACTACCAAAAGGTTAGTTGAAAGGACCGAAAAAGATTAAGTTTATAAAGTTTAAAATGTATTAAACTTTAATTTTTATAATTCTTTTAAAGAATTGGTTTCAAGACTCTTCGATAGTTACTTTTTGAAGGCTTTAAATATGTAATCAAAAGGCAATAGGAGGGTCCGAAATTTTGATCCCCATTACATTGTACTGTAAGAGTGAGACTCGATCAAAAGAAGGAACATAAAACTTTGTTGGTTCTTGAAAGAATCCATTTTTGTCTGTGTGCATGTGTAGTGGAATGTGATGCTTTGGTATTTATTTCAAAGTCTGTGAGCTTGAGTAAATATTTGGATATCGCTTTCTTTGTGAATGTGGTATTCATTTGTGTAGCATTCATTTTCTTACATTGATGTGGTGAAATTTAAATTGTACTATAAGAATGAGACTCAATCAAAAGAAGGAACAATAAAACTTTGTTGGTTCTTGAGTAAATATTTAAATATTACATTGTACTATAAGAGTGAGACTCGATCAAAAGAAGGAACAATAAAACTTTGTTGGTTCTTGAAAGAATCCATTTTTGTCTGTGTGCATGTGTAGTGGAATGTGATGCTTTGGTATTTATTTCAAAGTCTGTGAGTGTTGATGTGTGTTTTATCATCCACCAAACATTCAGAATAAAAATGTCCAAAGACACTCTATCCTCTCTTGAAAAACCACCGCATAGGCGATTCCAAGGTTTCTTTAGTCGGGTCTCGACGTGTGGATAAGCTCAATGGTCGTTGTGATAATGCTGGTAATAAGCAAGGGGACTTACGTAGAAAGTCTGCACAAGCTAGGGACTTAGGAAATTTATCTTTGTAGGTTCTCAATTAGGACTTTCAATTGTGGATCTCAAAAAAAAATGGCAAAAAGAATAGGGTTTAAGAAATCTAGTCTAAACCTAAGAAATCAAGAGACAGTAAGGACTTGGTGAAGCGAAATAAACCACACTTTGTTTCGCCTCCTGCAGGACAACATACGCAAAGTGGGTGCAATCTTCAAGGGGTTTGAGAGAATAATTTTCAAACCTCGAATAAGGTTGAAGTTAGGCTTCCACACTTAGGAGCTCAGGCTAACTTTACGCATCGGATGAAAATCATTCATCCGAAGAAAGTATGAGCTACACTTCACCAATGAGTCGATACGATCAATCTTTCATTCAATTAACAACTTTTCAAAGCAAATTCTATTTAATCTAACTTTAATTCTAATCTATGGTGGAAGATAATATGTAACCTCGCTTACTATTCAACAATAAGAAGTGATTCAAGGCAAATCATGCTCAAGAGCTTTTATCATTCAAAATAGTCTCAATGCGACAATATACATAACAAGTCTCCACACAAAATGAAAATGAGAGAGCACTAGTTTATATAGAGCTCCAAAAATGAAATAGCCGGCCGAGATTTAAACAAGATTAACGGCCCAGATTGTTACAACCAAACCCTAATTAGGGTTTCCCAAAATAACAAGAGTTAACCATCAGAAAACTATCAGAAAAGGGGCAGTTCCAGCTATAATCAAGGAGAGGCGTCCTTATCCATTCGAGTGGCATTGTGTTTGGCGAATCTGGACACTACGGCAATGACTTCGTCCATCGTGACAGGAGGTAACATGCTGATCCGGAATTCTAGTCCGTCCAACTTCTCGGCGCATCTGGCAAAGGTACCTTCCCAATCTGTCTCCTGCTTCTCAAAATCTTTCCGAATGGATGAGAGTCTTGCCACTCTCGCAAAGTCCTGCTTCGAAAATGGTCCAGCGGTCGTGAAGAAAGTTTCTTGAACTTTTTGCTTCAATCTCTCTAACTGCATGTCGTTCTCCCGGATGACTTCACGGTCGAACACATCTGTAGTTATCATGCACATCTTCTCCTGGATTTTCCTGACCTGTTCTTCAATTCCAAGCCCATCGATTCTCGCCTTCTCCAATACTTCTTCTCTTATTGTCACTGCCCAAAACCAGTGATGAAAATCATATGCTGCCCTTGCAGCAATCACCTTTTTATCAACTAACTCCTCCCTCGGAGTGCTTTTCAAAATTCTAAGGCTCGGAATAAGCCTTTCTTGCATATCCGGGATACCATCCCATGTCTCTGCCATATCCATCAACCTAGAAAGAAACGAAGAGGTTCGTCCATAAGCAAGCGCCAACCTCTCCATGAACAAGGCAGCTTCCATGCCTTCACCTGCCATCCAATCTTGCGCTTCCCTGGCTGTCACCATTCCATGCTCAACTTCCTGAGTCATCTCCTGTGATGAATTGAGGAGAGGAGGAACAGTTGCATTGCCTTGATCTAGCGGCTGGGTCAAATGTTGTATATATTCTTTGAGACGTTTGACCTCCTTTTTATACTCTTTCTTCTTGGTCACTTCCTTTTCCAGTCTCGCTTTAATGGTCGAGACGGAATTATCTAACTCTTCTACTTCCTGACCTTTTGAAGTCGGACCAAGGTCAACAGTGGTGATAGCATACTCCTGCGGAGTGATTTCGTCCTGTGGCTTATCCATTGTAGGTACTGCAATGTGCACGGAACGGTGGCCTGTCTCGTTCCTCTAAATGGTGGAAAACTTCTTGGCGGGCTTCTCGGTAGCAACTTGTTCTAATCTTGCCAAGAAATCGGCAGTATCGTCCTCTTCTTCCTGTTGAGCCTCAGCAGGCACCTGAACTTTCATTCTTTCTAATAGCCAGTCTGGAATGGTTGACTGTTCAATGCCATCCTCTACTTGAACCTCGTCCTCGTTTGGAACATCCATGACTCCTCTGAGGGCGGAAATCATTCCTTCCTCTAAGTCATTATCCCGGACATCCATGTCATTGTCTGAACCTAAAATCTCTGTGCCTGCTGGTGATGCAGGCTTTTCATCAACTAATTGGATAGGTTCATTGTTCACTTC